>SEOQ01000589.1:0-18042 GCA_004679275.1 Dentipellis fragilis
CAAAAGCGCGTGTCTAAATCAGAAACAGCGCGCATAAGAGCGCGGCGAGACCAGCCTGATGCATTATTGCGTGGGAGGACCAGGCTGGTGTCGTTTGGTCTGCATGGTGAACGTCGGTCAGGTTGGTATTGCCTTATAGGGCTTATCCCAGACTGGCGATAGTTAGACCTAGGGTTACATGTACTACAATTATTACCAAATTCCGCCATGGACTACCAGCGCGTCCCCAATTTGCTGATCAGTGCCAGTGGTTAACCTCAGTCTCCTCCTCCTCCTATGTAACCCTGGAACATACATCGCGCTTTGAGCGTCAGAAGTATGTCCGAGCCCGTCGCTGCCTCGCGTGCAGCGATCAGGGATCCAAACGTAAGTCTCCCAATGCAGATCGCCTCCAGCTTCCTGACTCTGCAGGTATAGCGAACTTCCAAGCATATTCACTTCGTGAATCCCGCCCACGCTTACTTCTCTACACGAAGCATATGCTGTCCATCGAGACAGAAGAAGATAGGAAAAAGAAGAGCAAGCTCATTGGGTCTTGATACAGGTACGTCTGAACAGGCTGTTTACTCCCAATCGCACGATCGTCTCATAGCGAGCATTCTTTACCCCCGGTTGATGCAGCCCGACAGGTGATCAAGCTACGAATTCGAGCACTATAGGTGCGGTCCGTCCGTCGTGCTTGCTCGATTCGACTTTCCTGACCCACGATACAGTGGAGTGTCAGCTGGGAGCTCCCTCTTGCCATCCAGCCCGTAGACATTGCCTCGCCCGCTCTCTTTGACGGCTACAACGCTCAGCGTCTCCCCACCATCACGGAGATGCTCCAACGGACGGCGGCAATCGTAATCCACATTTTCAACCTGGCCAATGGCCCATGCGATTCTACGGCCTGCTGGGAAGGGTGCAGGCTTGTCTCCATGGCAGCGCTCGACCTCGGCGTGCACTACCGCTGGAGCCCCCTCGTCACGGACGAAGCTGTCTAGGAACTCGAGGCAAGGCAAGGCGGCGGAGCTCACCGCCAGCACTTACGTCGCCGAGGAGGGCGGGAGACTGCGCGCAGGCGACAAGGCCCCGGATGCATCTCGGCTGGTAGACTTGAAGTCGGGCGCCGTGAAGAGGCTTTTCAATGTCTTTGGTCTGGACAGCCACTGTACTCGTCTTCGCAGACAGATAGATGGCATCCGTGCTGGAGCTGCTGGCACGTTTCCCGACAGGCCTGATCTGGACGATCGTAATTCGGTCGCTGGAGTCAGTATCCTCGGCGGGAGCGGAGAACGCGTATCTGGTGCTGCAGGACAAGCAGGGTCATACGTACCCTGCGGACGGGACGACGGGCGTGGCGACCGTGCAGCTAGATGGTGTTGTCGGTGCATTCGTCGGCGGCGCCCTGGGTGTCGAGAACTACTTTGTTGGCGTGTTTGTGCTCTGACGCACGCTATACGATACTGTAGACGTGTCCTCAATATATGTAATTTCACATATTCCTTACGACTGAGACCTTCGAGCGGGTCGAACTTGCGAGCAACATGATTTGGAATAAATAAGTAACGTAGGACATTGACTCGCGATCGGACATCAACACCGCAAACATAGCACTCGTACTACACGTTATAATAATTCGTGTTTGACCACCGATGGGGTGGAAGGAAAAACCAGGAAGGGTACGCAATAATATACGGACCGAGTCAGGCAATGTTTAAAACATCGGTAACCTTCTTCACCCATTGTCTAATCACATCCGACTCGAGGTCGTCTTCGTCCGACATGTCGTCCACAGCGTCCATGCTCGGGGCTGCTGCTGGCATCGATATTGTGTGTGTCGACATATGAACCGCAACTGAGGCTACCCGGAAAGTTGATATGTCGCCATTGGCGGAACCCTCCCTACCGGTCCTGAAAAAGTGACGCACGGCAGCCCACGGCCTGGCCGGTTCTGGGTTCGTATACCAGGTGGCGTGGCTTCCGCTGTTGTATAATTTGATCTGCAGCAGAAGAAGACATAACACGATGGGCTAGTATGAAGTGGCAATTAGGATGATCCGTTGAGTAGTTCGAGTGCTGGATCGACATACGGGAAGCTGAACAACTATCCCCATTATCAAGTCCTGAATGTCGACGATTCCCTCGACATCATACGTGGTCCTTTTCACACCAATTGTCACATATGCGACAATACCTAGTGTGTAGATCAAACTTGTTTCGACAACAAAGAAGATGGTGGCAACTAAGTTGCTGCTCTTGGAAAGACGAGCAGACAAATAAATCTTGTAAGAGATTGCAGCTGGAAACCAGTAATGATTGTAAGATATTCAGAAAATCATATTCGACGGAACACACACCAGCACAGTAAACGGTGCAAACCATCGTCATTGTGGCCCATATCCAGCTATTTATTGTCCACGAAACCATGAAAGGCTGATCATTAAGGCTTGCAAGATACACCCCCATGACTGAAGATTGTTAGCAGAAAATCAGGTCAACAAGCATGCACTGCTTACCGAAAGTGGCAAGGGCAGTCAATGCTGGAAGCAGAACCACAATAATGCTTTTGCCGAAAACTTTATAGCAGCGCCAGATCTGTGAATACAAGGTCAATATGAGGCTATACTTGAGGAGAACGATGAACTGTCACTGCTTCTCCCAGAGCTGCTTGTATGAGAAGGAGAAATTTCTGTGCCGATATGCGGAGAATTACAGGACGAGGAATAATCACAAAGTAGTCGATGAAGGCTGGAGTACCTTGGTAAACTCCAACAATGCTCAAGGCAATGTACTAAGGAAGACGAAATCATTGCCTCCACCTTTTCTTTGGAAGCCCTTCCGGTCGAGATAGCCAAACTCACCACCGTTGCAATGATGAACATGGTTATGAGCATGATGAGGAACCATCTATGCACCAATCCCTCTCCCGTGCTTCGACGTAGCAGCACAATCGCCGTGGTGATGCTCAGGGACAAGTTGATACCTTCCTATCCAGTGTCGGCTATAATGAAGATACGCCAAAATATGCCACACACTGTATAGAGCCATTTCCACGACGATGGCTGGGACACCACCAAGGGCATCACTATATCCTATTTGAAGCCCTTCAGAGACCCCTTGACTATGTGGATCACCATCATCGTGAGGTGAGGTAGAAAGATAAGAAAGGGAGTGCGAACCTCAGTCTATTTATCTTGACACGATTGATCTTCGCCTCTGTCAAGAAATGAGGGTGACGATAAGAAGCGCGTAAGTGATATCTGCACGCCAATTGCGGACGCGCGGACGTCAACAGGATGCACATTTGGTATGCACAAGCACTGCACTTCGACGGTCGGCGCAAACAACTGTCAATCAGTTCAAAGACCGGATTTCTGATATGAGTTCTCTAAGCATACTGTCAGTAACAGAATTGTAAGACGAGAGTTCGTATCATGCTTATGTCTGGCAGACTTCTGTTTCGTCACTCCCTCTAAAGCATCTCGAAAGGTACCAACAAAGGTGTTGTAGTCGGCCTGTCATTCTTGAACAGATTCTGCTTCAGTAGCATCGGCCAAATCACCATTTATGTTGCGTTGTAACCCTCCGTCAGCGTGATTCACCCGCGCTGACGACGCGCATCTTCAACACGCCTTGCAGCGCCTGCAATTCAGCTGGTCTATGCGCCTCCTATCACCACAGCCATCCGACGAGCACGACATTATTTCCACCCCATTGTCAGCTAGATAATGTGCGGCTTCGTCACCGTAGCTGGAGCGCTCATTACTGGAGAGGGTTGCGAACTCAAGATAGACAGTACGGGCGAAGGCGAGGATGATACTATTACTCAACACTAGTCAGTTGAGTATCGAGAACCGAGACATCGAACGACTTACTTCGTGAGAGTTCGCTATCTCGGTGGTGGCGAACACGGATCTGAAGCTGCCGGGACGAGGGCGATGCGTAAGCTGCATACAGAGCGATGGACGTGGCGGCTGTACGGTCAGATGGCATCGGCAGGGGAGTTGTGGGTGCCAGTGATGCGGATGGTTTCGAGGAATGCTTGGCGCCCTCGTGTTCGACCTGAAATAAAAACCCAACAGACCAAGAAATGATACGGAATGGAGCCGAATCGAGTCAGGCAATGTTTAAAACCAATTTAAAACGCTCGAGGTCTTCTTCTCCCACTGATTGTTCATGTCTGGGTCGTCCGTGTGCGACATGCTGTCTATGTATGAACTGTGGGCTCCAGGTGACATCGACTCGGAGCGCATCGAGTCGTGTACCATAGCTGGAGCCACTCAAGAACATTGTATCTCGCGAATGGCCATTCCTGCTCCTCCTCTGATCCTGCCAGTGCGGCGCACGGCAGACCATAGCTGGCTCGGAGACGTTCTGGCTCCATATACTGCGCATACCTTCCTTTGAGCCATAGCGACGATACGGCGGCCGTCACGGTGGTGGCAAGTCGGCAACTGGAAACCAAAGGCCCCATGTTGAAAGTCACGAATAGAGAAAACTCAGAGATGAGAAGATCGGATATTAATATTGTTCATATTGCGGTCTGCAGCACCGTCGCACGTCAGACTGGTGACCGAGCCTGGCAGCAGTGATTAGCCTGAGGCCTCAGGCTAGTGAGGAGCCGTGACGGTCAAGTCGACGAGTACTGTGTTACTAGAATGGCAGCGGCGCGTAGTCTCCGCGACTTGTGGGGACGGGCACTATCGTGACTATGACTCGATGGAGGAGGAGGAGGAGGAGGAGGAGGAGGAGAAGGAGGAGTGGCACTCCGGCCACGACCTGCACGTGCCAGTACTGCAGCTCCGTGGCGCGTAGCGCCGTCACTTCCGAGCTCCTCCTCCTCCTCCTCCCCCAGCCCCAGAACATACCAGATGCTTTGAGCGCCACCAACATCTCTGATTCCACCGCGTGCAGCGATAAGCGATCCACATCTGAACATGTCCGTGTCTGCAGTACTGCCGCAGCAGTACTCCGAGTCATTTTCAGTCTTTCAATGCTAGTCGCCTCCAGCATCTTGCAGGTACAGCGGACTTCCAAGCGACGCAGGCCATGACCACCTCTAGAATTGCTGCCTATGCTTGCTTTTTCCGTACAGGGCTTATCGGGGCTGAAAGAAGTGGGAAAAGAAGAGCAAGGCTCATCGAGTATTGAAACAGGTATGCCTGCACCGTTTGCTCCCAATCACACAATCTTCTCATAGCGAGCATCCCTGCGCCCAGAGGCGGGGAGGCTGCATATTTGAATAATGGAGCTCGCGTTTGCGACAAATCGAGGCTTCTCTCCATTTGCAAGTACGCGATCGTTGGCCTCGCGGATGAAGACTCTCGGGGATGACAGTATGTCTTCAATTCCATATTCCATACAACGAGTCGCTCGACACCGGAAAGTAATTATCTCTCTAGCACCTTCGGGTTGACGATGAGTTCGACAAGGCTGTCGACAACTACGGATATCTCCACCACTTGTATACGACCTCGCAGAGCTGCCGGATCTGAATATCGACGAGGCTGAGACCATCGTAGATCATTGGTTTGGACTACTTTCTGTTGCGTAGAAATATGGAGATACTTATATCATCCCGAGACTGCTAGATCCATCGTCCGTCTGACCATCTCTCCAACAGCTTCCGCGCAGGATGAGTGTGCATAGCAGTGGTATGTCCATCAATCTGCTGGATCGCCGCCGTCGCCAAGTCACTCAAACCCTTTAGGTGCAACGCACATTCACGGCCCGACAAGTGACAAAGTACGAATCCAAGCACGAGAGGTGCGGTGCGTCCTGTTCGCTTTACTCAGTCCTTTCCTGACCCACCTCACACTTTCACGTCAGCTGAAATGTCCTTCCCACCATCTAGGCCGCAGGCCTCGTCTCGCCCGTTCTCTTTGACGACTACAGCATTGAGCGCCTTCTCACCATCAAGAAGATGCTGCGGACGACAACCACCGTGACTCACGCTTCTAACCTGGCCAATATTGGCCCGTACGACTCTACGGCACTTGCTGGGAAGGGCGCAGGCTTGTCACTGTGTAGCACTCGACGATCCTCAACCAGCTCGGCGTGCACTACCGCTGGAGCCCGGTCGCCGCGGACGAAGCCGTCGAGGAACTCGAGGCGAAGGATAAAGGCAAGGTGGCGGAGCTCACCGCGAGCACTTACATCGCCGAGGAGGATGGGAGACTGCGCGCTGGCGACAGGTTCCCGGATGCGCCGGGGTTGGTGGACGTGAAGACAGGCGACGTGAAGAGGCTCGTTGATATCTTCGGTCTGGACCACCACGACGTGCTCGTCTTTGCGGACGGAGAGACGGCTTCCGTGCTGGAGCCGCTGGCACGGTCTGATCCATCGTAAGTCGGTGGTGAGAGTCAATCGCCTCGGCGGGAGCGGAGAACGCGGATCTGGCTCTGCAGGACAAGCAGAGCCACGCGTACCCTGCGTATGGGACGACGGGCATGCGGCCAGATGGTGTCGTCGGTGCGGAGGGTGTTGAGGAGTACTTTGCTGGCGTGTTTGCGCTCTGATGCATGTTATACTGTACTGTAGACGTGTCCTCAACATGTGTAATTTGACATGTCCCTTACGAGTGAGACCTTTGAGTGGGTCGAACTTGCGAGCAACATGATTTTGAATAAATAAGTAAGACGAGACATCGACGTCGACATCGAGAGGGAACTAGGGAACCAGTCGCAATCATACTCATACTACTCGTTACAATAGTGTGTGTCCGACGAGGGATAACTACGCAGCCGCCGGTGCTGACGAACCGAGAAATAAGACGCAATAACGTACAGACGGAATCAGGCGATGTCTAAAACACTGGAAACCTCCTTTTCTTGTTTTCCGATCGTGTCAGACTCGGAGTCGGATACGGAGGGCGTGTCGTCTACGTCCGAGTGCTGGGATTCTGCCGGCATGGTGTCCGTCAAATCGTGTGCTGCGACTGGGCCCGGGGCGACTTGGAAAGTCGGCATATCGCCATTCTTCCTTCTGGTCCTGAAAAAGCGACGCAGGGCATCCCACGGCCCGGCCGGTTCTGGGTTGATCTCCCGGACGGCTTGGTTTCCGCTGTTATAGAATTTGATCTGTAGAAGAAGAAGACATAATACAATGGGCTAGGGAGCATAAGGATGGGTCGTCGTATGGTTAGAAGGCTGGACAGACGTACGGGAAGTTGTACAACTGCCCCCATTAGCAGCGTCTGAATATTGTTATTTGTGGCTGTGGAAAGAAAGGGAGGGTTTATGTTTACCCCGAGGTATGTAGTAATGCCCAGGGTGTAGATCAAGCTTGTCTCGATGACGAAGAAGATAACGGTGAATAGTTTATTGCCTTTGATAAGACGGGCAGATGAATAGATCTTGGAGGAAATTGCAACTGGAAAATGATGAGGCCTACAATCTATGTGGATGACAAAAGTTTAAAGAGACACGAACTAGTGCAGTAGACAGTGCAAACAATTGTTATTGCAGCCCATATCCAGCTCTTGGCACTCCATATAAAGTTCTTTTCATCCAATAACAGTGCCCCCAACCGGTATGGTTCGGTAGTCGCATGCATGCCAGTACTTGCGAGGTACAGCCCAAAGGCTGAGCATTGTTAGCACCACAGTAGATTAGCGTGGGCATACTACCTACCGAAACTAGCAAGGGCGGTCAGCACCGAAAGCATGACCACGATAGCACTTTTCCCGTAAACTATATAACAGCGCCAAATCTATGGATGCAATGTCAGTTATATGTAATATGCTTGTGAAGAACGACTGACAGTCACCGAGTCTCCCAGAGCTGCCTGGATGAGAAGCAAAAATTGCCGTATTTCTGAATGCCTCATTACTGAAGCCATATTCACGTAAGTCAAACGAACAGCTCTCAGTGTGGATATTGCGTTCATGGTGACGTCCTGAGAAGAATGAAGTCAGTATCTGCCCCTTCTCTTTCAAAGCTATCTCGATTAGACAGCCGAACTCACTGCCGTTGCAAAGCTAAACATGAGCATGAGCATCAAAAGGAGCCATCTATGTACCAATCCCTCCCCTTTGCTCTGACGCAGCAGCACGGTTGTCGTGGCAGTGCTGAGTAAAAAGTTCATACCTTTGCGAGTGCTGTCAGCTATAGTGAAGGTGTGTGAAAATATGCTACATACCATACAGAACCATTTCTGTGACAATGACTGGGACAACGGCAATGGCATCATCATACCCTTCAATATACCCTTGATCATAGCTATCATAGTCGTCCATTGCGAGGTGAGGTAGAAAGATAAGAAAGGGAGAGAGTATGTCAGTCTATTTAACTTGACTCCATTGATCTTCGCGTCTGTCAAGAAATGAGGGTGACGATAAGAACGGATATCTGCATGGCAATTGCGGATGCGCGGACGGCAGCAGGATGCCATCTGGTATGCACAGGCACTTCTACGGTCGACGCTTGCACTGCTGTCAAACAATTTAAACACCAGATTTCTGATATGAGTTCTCTAGGCATACCGTCAGTAACAGAATTGTAACATAAGAGATCGTATCATGCTTACGTCGGGCACACTTCTCCTTGGTTACTCCCTCCTAAAGGTGCCAATTATCGCGGCGTCATGGTCGGTCTGTCCGAGTCGCCATGAGGAGGTTCTGCTTCAGCAGCGTTGACCAAACCACCCTTTTATGCCGGTTCGTAATATTCCATCAGCATGACTCGCTGGCCTAATACCGCCCTCGTGGGTGGTGCGGAGGAGGTCTATTTCCCTGTGACACAGCATGACCGAGGCAATCTGTCCATACATCATACCGTACTCCACATTACCATAGCCCCTGTTCGACCTGAGATCGATACTCTGCTGCTGATGCCGAAACTGGCAGGCCAAGAAATGATACGAAGTAGTGCGCGGATCGAATTAGGCAATGTCCAAGGCGGTGGAAGTATCCTTCTTCCGCTGATTGTTCGTGTCCATGTCGTCCGTGTGCGGCATCCCGTGTATGTATAGACTGCGGGCTCTAGGAGACATCGTGTGCGTCAAGTCGTGTACCGTAGCTGAGGCTGTTCGAGAAGGTTGTGTCTCGCCGTTGGCCGAGTCTGCCTCTCCTCTGATCCTGCCGGTGCGGCGCATGGCAGACGATGGCAGACTTGGAGACGGTTCTGGCTCCGTATACCGCACGGATTGGCTTTTATTGTCGCAGCATTTGGTCCGGAGGATAAGGAGACAAAGCGCAATGGGCTAGTAATGGCAATCAAGACGATGCTAGTAGGGTTCGCATGTTGGATAGACGCACAGGAAGTTGTACGATTACCCCCATTAATGGAAACCGAACATCTATCGGCGCGTGGGGGCTCTTTATGAATATGATTGTAAGCAGATACGCGATGACGCCCAGCATGTGGAGAAAGCCTGTCTCGATGACAAAGGAAATAGCGGTCGATAGGTTGCTGCCCTTCGCAAGACGAGGAGATGCAAGAATCCTATAAGAAATCGCGGCTGAAAAACGGCGACATTCAGAAACATAGACGAAGGGTTACGCTGAAGAAAATACAGACTGGCACAGTAGGCGGTGCAGGCAACCGTTGGTGCAGCCCATTTCCAACTCGCATCATCCCATGCAGCCATCGACTCGGCGAAGTGACGGTTGTATTTGAAATGGTCAGGTATGGCGACCTCACTGCTCACAAGGTACAATCCTAGGGCTGAGAATGGTGAACACCCCGCGGGATTCTTCATGGACTCGCTACTTACCAAAGCTAGCCAGGGCGGCCAATGCTGGAAGCACGACCACGAGGATACTTCTTTCGTAAACCACATAGCAGCGCCAGATCTGTAGGCACGAAATCAATAGAACGAAACGAAGCACCTGTATCAAGACTACAGACGGTTACTGAGTCTCCCATAGCGACTTGTACAAGAAGAAGAGATCGCAACGCGTCATAATAGCGCATCCGAAGAGTGGAAGATGTTGCGAAGGTCTCGACTATGTTCAAAGTGATGTACTGAAAACGATACCGTCAGTGTCGTCCCCTTATCTATCAAGCCGCCTTAGCTCGGACAGCCGCGCTCACCGTTGTCCCGATGGTAAGCATGAGCATGAGTACCAAGAAGAGCCGTTTATGCGCCGTCCCTTCCGCTGCGCCTCGACGCCGCAACACGGTCGTTGCCACGATGCTCAATGTCAAGTTCATACCTTGGCGAGCATCGTCAGCCGGGGAAATGAATAGAAAATGTGCCACGCACCGTACAGCGCCATTTCTGCCATAATCATTGAGACATTACTGTGCATAGCTTTATCGTGCCCTCTAGCCAGCCCATCGTTGAATCCGTGCTTGTATGAAGCGTCCATTGCATGCAGACGTAGAATTCGGGAAAGGAAGGAAGTATCAGGCTCTTTAACTTAGCCCTGATCACCTTTGCATCTGTCAGGAGACGAGGATAGAAATCAGAATAGAAATTCGGATGGCAATTGCGGATGCACGGATGTCATCGCGAGAAGCAGGATTTAAGATTGCCTACCGGATTACCACCATTCCTGAAACCACGTCACTCGGAAGTCTTGCTGTATTGATGAGATGTCTTCTGGCGCTGCCGCCGAGGCCTGAAGCTCCAATAGTATGATACGTCCTATCTAGTAGATGTGGTTCTGGGTTCTGACGAACGACAACGCACCAGAACTGCTGATCTGAAAGGACTGTCTAAACGCGGAAATAGCCTTCCCGGCGCAGCCCTCTGACGCTTGATGCATCTACGCACAGCGTCAGTGACATGATCCTTGCACACGAACACGTATCATACTCACAGGAGACGCCCCTCTACTTGGCTGTCGAGGCCGATCGGACATGGCTCCCGCTGCCAAGATCACCAAAAAACCAGTAGGATCGTTCTTGCTGTGTATAGACGGAGAGGAACAGCGACGAACGCGTCGCGGGACGACTCGTGAAGATGCTCCAGAAACACGTGTTGAGATCCGCCGATGATGGGGTAGCGCTGCCATGACTGAAGAAGTTTCCCGGATACGAGCGACATGAGGCAGATCTTCGATATGTTTGGCTAAGAATTGGACGGGCGAGGACGTGGAGCCGGCGCTACAGGACGATGGGGGACATGCATACCCTGTATTGAGAATGATGGATGCGGCAATCATACGGCCCGATGGCATAGTTGTCACGTTCATGGGGGTGTGGAGGGCGTCGGGTGTTTCGCGGGCGTGTTTACACGAGTCTGATGCTGCGTGCCATACGAGAGTTTCGGTCTAAACGGGAGTATATGCAAGCTCTACGCTAACCAGTTACGCCGCCGCCAGCGAAGCGATGAGCCAAGAAGCGAGACACGAGAATGGATGGACCAGGTCAGGCGATGTCTAAAACCCTGGAATCTTCATCCCAATGCCCGATCGTGTCCGAGTGCTCCGTGTTCGACGCGTCGCGAGAGTCCAAGTGGCGGGCCTCTGCTGGCATTGACGTTGCATGTGTCGACTCCTGAGTTACCGCTGAGGCCGCCCGGAAAGTTGATATCTGGGCGTTGGCGGGACTCTCCCTTCTAGTCTTGAAAATGCGTCGCAAGGAAGCCAGCGGCCTGGCCGTTTCTGGATTCGAGTAGTGCACGGCTCTGCGTCCTTGGTTGTAAAACTTCGTCTGCAAGGTGAGAAGACATAATACGATGGGCTACGTGATCATTAAGACGTGTTTCCGTATGATTCGAGCGCGAGATGGACGTACAGGAAGCTGTACAACTGCCCCCATGAGTATGGTCTGAACATCTGCCACAGGCGCGCTAGGAATAGCGCCGAGTCTCGATAGCAGATATATAACGATGCCTAACGTGTAGATCAAGCTCGTCTCGACGACAAAGGACATAACAGCGAATAGACTGTTGCTCTTGCTAAGACGTGCAGACGAGTAGATCCTATAAGTGATTGCGACTAGAAAATGGTGTTATTGATGACTTGTGCAAGGAAGACGCTCGGAAAGAATACATACCGGTGCAGTAGATAGTACAGACCATCGTTATCGCGGCCCATTGATAGACGTTGTCAGACCATGCGAAGGCCAGCTCGGAATATACACCATGAACACTGCCGAGGTTGGCAGCATGGGAGCCAACACCCGCATAGTACAATCCTAGGACTTCGGAAGGTGAGCGTCGCATTAAATCTGCAGGAACGCAGCCTCTGCATACCGAAACTGGCGAGGGCGGTCAATACTGGAAGCATGACTACGAGAACATTTTTCCTGTAAATCATGTAACAACGCCAGATCTGTAGGCATGGAATCAATAGATTGCAACCTATGCCTTCGTGAAACGACGAACAGTAACCGAGTCTCCGAGAGCTGCTTGTATGAGAAGGAGAAATTGCCGCGCTTCGCTGATTCGTAATGGAACAGTCAGAGATTTCCAGTCAGGGGTATAGATGTTGAGCTCGAGTGTATTCAAGGTGATATACTGAAAGGACAAGGTCACTTGAGGTAATCCAGCTTGAATATCCGTGCTTACCGCAGTTGCAATGGTAAACATAAGCACGATCATCAAAAGGAGCCGTTTATGGGCCATTCCCTCTTCTATGCCACGACGCAGCAACATAACCGTCGTGACAATGCTCAATGTTAGGTTGATACCTTCTCGAGCAACGTCAGCCACGGCAAATGTATGTAAGAATATGCCACGCACCGTACAGAGCCATTTCCGTGATAAAGACCGGGGCATTGCCGCGCATGGCTTGATCAAATCCTTGATCGAACCCATCGCCAAAACCTTGCATATACGAATCACCCATTTTGAGGTGAGGCAGACAGTTGGGAAGAAGAGAAAGACTCGGGCTACATCTTGGCCTGGCTCATATCTGCATCTGTCAAGAAATGAGGATGAGGGCAAGAACGGAAATTCGGACGACCACTTCAGACGTACGGGAGCCAGCGGGAAGAATAGGGTAAGGTAATGCCTGCCGGGCTACAGCCATGTACCAATGCACCACACGATCTTCCGCTCCAGAGTCAAAGCCCTGCGTTCAGATCTGTCAGAAAACCCGGAATCGTTCGTAGCGCCGGCACCGAGATCCGAGGGTCATAGCTTGATGCAACAGATGAATTGCCAGCTACGAAGTCGCACGAGCGCGGTCCAGCTTTTGACAGCGGCGATGCGCCCAAAACCACGATCAGATTCGGTGCTGTCGACATCGACCCTTCGTTCCTTCAGGAAGTTGGAAAACCTTCAACAATGACGGTGGAGACCCCATCCGATTCCCAGATATAACACTCCGGCAACGCGACTTCGATGGCGCTGACATGATGCACGTCTTCAGCCTGCCCTCAAGCGCCTGTTTCAGCTCTTCCATGCGCCTCGCATCGCCGTGATCACCATACACGACAGGCACAGCGTGTTTGCCAAGCCATGCTCATTGAAAAGGATTGAGTGTGCCCTTCAACTCTCGCGATAGCTCCAGGTATCCTGCGGTGTGACGACAGCGGGAGCATCGCAAGCCGAGACGAAGATGGATTATGGGCGCATGGATCCAGGGCCACAGAGACAGAGAGAGACGTCTGACGTTGTCGTTGGCAGCCGCCACAATGGGGTCAACAACAGGCCCAAGAACACTGACAGCTCGTTGGAGTCACCTGGTATGGTGACAGCGGGGGCGAATCCACAGAGGCCGGCGACTTCGTAGATATGATATCCGCGTAAACCCAGGTCTGCGAGGCTTAGCCTCCACGGTTGGAATGCGCGCCACCGTAAAAGATTGCGATACGATTGGTGGAGGGTACAAACGAAGATGAAGTTGATGCGCTGGTACTAAGCGCCGTTCGATTCCTCAAAAGGTGCATCGAGATGGACCACCAGCTCACCTTCGTGACTCCAGACACTGAATAGGGCGTGCAGGGCACGATGTATACTTGGAAGGTTGCAGATATGCGCTTGAAGTGGCAGACATATTGTCAAAATACGGGGATGTTGTCAATCAGTCAGGACTCACATAAAACGGCATTGTCGAGCGACGCCAGCGACGAGACCGTGGTATCAACATCAAGACAAGGCTGATCCAGGAATTGCAAAGTGATTTCGAGCTTGGCAAGGAGACAGAAGGACGATTTCCGCAAGCAGTCACAGTTTTCGAGTCTTCATACGTCTTGAGGCCAGGCGCCTAACTATCCCTGGGAAATCCCGCCCACATTGATAGCGCATTTGAGATGATCCTGCAGAATATAGCTTGGACTCATGAGTATATGTCCACCAAGAAGGAGGGTTGAAACCTACTTACTACGACTCGGAGAGGGTGAATGCAATGGGTATAGAATTCCCATAGCGACAAACCCTTGTCGACGCGATGATAAGTTCGTAATGGGTTAGGGTCTGATTTCCCGACAAGTTGGATCTACTCGAGTATGCTGCTGGCACTGTCGCGACGCCGTTTCCGCTCCCTCTAATTGCCATCCAACATATTGAGGTTCGGGCTTCAGTTGGTTCACGTATATTCCTTTTCTCAGCCTTTCAAACTAAGGATATGTATATGGCCCTTGGATATGTTCAACTGTCGTTCTACTCATCACCATGACGTTCAACTCCATTCCCAAACCTGGATCGCAATGCACGATGGATCCTGGTAGCGGATATTGTGCTGTACTAGGAGGCAACAGATATGCGACCACGATCTTGGCGAAGAGGCCTTGCTTGGTGCGAGACTAATTTACCTCTTTCAAACTATCCTCGACCTTTCGTCCAACATGACACAACGCCGAGATCCCACACCATCCGACTCCAACAATTTATACTGAAATCCATGCTCTTGACGAAGAATACCGCATAAGTGATTCTTCTCGTGAGTAACATGTTTATTATACCACGGTGGTACACCCTCTTGCTTTCTTCGCCGACCGTCTTTTCTGACCGGTACCCCGCGCTATAGTCTGAAGCTCGCTCTCGCCATCAATCGGACCCTTGATTTGCCAACCTCCACCACACTTCCGAGGTCGAGCAGCATCCTAACGCCAAACTCCAATGCATGGCAAATATTATAACCTGGACCTTCAGGCCAGCTAATGACCCGATGGGCACCGTACGTGCTTCGGTCGCGATGGAAACAGGTCCCAGCCGTTCCTGGACTAGCGGACATGGGGTCGGATGGCTTGAAGAGGATCTTGGAACGGCATCTGCGCCAGTGCCTCTGATGTGCTCCCTGAAGACAGGTATGGTGCGTACTATCGCAACTCAGAGGAAGATAATGCCTCAATAGTAGAACAGGGTGCGGGTGCAGTGCTAGGTTAGGACGATTCCGCGCACCCTCAAGTTTCATTCGGGAAGATCGGCGCATCGGTGTGCTCATGGGCGGCACGGAGGGAGTCAAGAAGTGCCTCGCGAGCATGTCTATGCTATTTCATTAAGACTGTCTATTCTGTCTTTGTACTATTACAATAGTATGTGTACATAACCTAGAATATAATATATGTTTCTTGTCCGATGCCCAAAGAGGTAGATGAAGAAGTAACGAAATATGATACGGACCAGATTAAACGATGTGTATAACACTGGAAAACCCCTTCTCTCGTAAATTCGTATCCGAGTCATTCGTGCCTAACGTGTCGTCTACAACCGAGTGATGGGTTTCTATTGGCATCGTGAGCGCCAAGTCGTGTACTGCACTAGGGGCTACTCGGAAAGTCGACATCTGGTCGCTGGCGGAGGTCTCCCTTCCGGACCTGAAAATGCGACGCAACGCTGACAACGGCCCCACCGTGTCTGGGTTCACATAGTGCACAGCTCTACTATATTTGCTGTAAAACTTGGTCTGCAGGAGGAGGAGACACAACACGATGGGCTAGCACAAGTCGCTATTAGACAGTCTTATCGCACAGTGACTCGAATATTGAGGGGACGTACAGGAAGTTGGATTATTGCACCCATTATTATGTCCTGAACGTCGTGTTGCGTAGCAAAGGTTGTTATCACGTATGTGACGACGCCCAACGTGTAGATGAAGCTTGTCTCGATAACGAAGAACATTACAGCGAATAAATTGTTGTTCCTCGTAAGATAGGCGGACGAATAGATCTTGTAAGATATCGCAACTGTAATAGTGACGTCAGCGATTTGTACGGAAATTATGCTCGAGCAAGTACGAACCGGCGCAGTAAATCGTGCATACCATCGTTATTGCTGCCCATATCCAGCTTTGGTCAAACCATCCGGGCGTGAAGGAAGCGCTATTACGAGCCATGTTGACAGCCTGGTTGCCTGCAAGATACATCCCGAAGACTGAGATCATCAGGGGTGTTAGTAGTTCATCGGATTGACAAAACGCACCCCTTACTGAAACTCGCGAGGGCAGTCGACACCGGAAGAGCGATCATGATGATGCTCCTCCCGTAAATTACATAGCATCGCCAGATCTGTAGGGACGAAGTCAATTACTCGCATACGCAATGCCTATTGGGAACAACGGACAGTGACTGAATCTCCTAGAGCTGATTGTATGAGAGTGAGATATTGCCGTGTTTCTTCAGACCGTGTATAGAAAGAATCAGAAAATGGATAAAGTTCGAGTGTGTTCAAGACGATGTACTGCGGATGAAGATGTCATTGTTTGCTATTTCCCAACCAATTGTTTCTGACTGAACATCCGAACTTACCGTCGTCGCAATGGCAAGCATAAGCGTAAGCGTCAAAAGGAGCCGCTTGTGTGCCATTCTCTCTCCGGTTCTCCGACGCAGCAACACGGTCGTTGTGACGATGCTCAGCGACAAATTCATGCCTTCCCGAGCATTGTGAGCACAGCAAATGTGTCTAAGAAATATACCACGCACCATACAACACCATTTCCGGGATAACTACCGGGACAAATCCAATGGCCTTACTGTACCCTGAGTCGTATCCTTGAGAGAATGGATCGTCCATCGCGATGAAGGTAGAGCGTTAGCAGAGGAGGGAGAAGTGATTGATGTATTTACCTTTACCAGAATGATACTTGCATTGGTCATGTCACGGGCAGAAGACACCGGGAAATCCGGTAACTTGAAAGCCGGGTGCTAAATGGACAAGGAGAATAACACTACGACTGAAAAAGATTAGACATCGCCACCAAAACGGAATTTGGGATCGCCGACAGATTGCCGTATTCGCCAGATGCTCGTCAGACTCGGGTGCCAGATCACACAGGCGACATGTTCCAGAGAAAACTTTCACAACACTCAATTACAGCATTTCCGTTCCTTAGTTGACACCTTCTAGTTCGCCTCGAGGAGTCAAGGACCGCTACCGGGCTGCCAAAACCGAGCCGATCACTTGCTGCCAGTGAGGAGCTCCGGGACCGTTCTGAGGCCCCGATAGAAACCATCGTTGACGCCGGTATCCGAAAGTACAGGTCATTTGCGGTGTTCGCCAGCTAAGGCAGCGTCAATAGGCGAATTCACGGATACTGGCTATTTGGTTGACGGCTACGTAAGCCTCGAGCTCGCACTGTAGGCCTCAATTGACGTTGGCGCTGCCGCGCCTCAAGTACTTAATTGCGATACAGACGGGGATGAAACTGCTTTGAAGCGTTGTTCTGTCAGCAAACGTAAACACGAAGGCAGATCAATCACTTTACCTTCGGGATTTGAGAGGCGCTAGGAGAGATACATAGGATCATTGACCTGGAGGCGCTACTTGCCGTCTTAAATGGCAAATGCCTGTACAAAAGTAGAGATCGCACCGGTATCGTCAGTCGGTTAGCGCTGCCAGACGGCCATGAAACGACACCGACTGAATTAGGGTGATGCTGCAATAATATTACCTACACAGCAGTTCCAACACCGGGGGTAATTCCAGTATGACCCTATCGATGTGAGTCTGTCAGAGAGTGAAAGGAAGGTTACGGCGCAAAGAGGCTCGACCGCTGGAGGAGGAGCGCTACGGTAGTACAAGCGCCAGAAGAGAAACAAACACCAAACAATCACTCACAATCATTTAGGCGCCCAATCTCGGTTAGGCACAAAGTGACTTATCGGGCTCACTTTTCCCTGCAAAAAGTCACTTAAAGTCACTTTTGTAAGGGGCAAGTGAGAATGTCAAGTGAACTTGGTCGCTAAAGTGAGTTGTCTCGACAACTACACTTCGGTTCAATATCTT
>SEOQ01000059.1:0-64286 GCA_004679275.1 Dentipellis fragilis
TTACACTCAACACAAAGACGTCAAACACCACATACCTCCGTTGCTACCGACCGCAATTCTGCACCTGTCGTGTTTGGACACAAACGTGCAATGAGATCGAACCGGATATCCCTTTCTACGCTCATGCTACAACAACGGTGAGTATATAGTTCAGCTTATAAGGAGGTTGCGTACCTTCGTGCATGTATACGGAGGATGTGGGCGCGGCCCTCATTGTCGGGGAGAGAGAACTCTACTCGTCGATCCAAGCGACCGGGACGTAAGAGTGCAGGATCGAGTGTGTCCGGTCTGGAGGTACAGTTTTAGAATACAGATTCGTGGAATGGTATAAAGCTACACACCTGTTTGTCGCCATGAGGACTTTAATATTGCCTCGCGGGTCGAATCCATCCAACTGATTAATCAACTCCAGCATGGTTCGCTGCACCTCGTTGTCACCTCCAGCACCGTCGTCAAAACGCGCGCCACCGATGGCGTCGACCTCATCGAAGAAGATGATGCATGCTTTCTTGCTGCGTGCCATCTCGAACAACTCACGAACCATGCGTGCACCTTCTCCAACATACTTCTGGACAAGCTCGGAACCAATGACGCGAATGAACGTCGCATCGGTTCGATTCGCCACTGCGCGAGCGCAGAGTGTCTTTCCTGTTCCTGGCGGGCCGAAAAGTAGGACACCTTTCGGTGGGTCGATGCCAAGGTCGACGAAGCGTTCAGGCTAAACAGGGTGAGCAATTGTATACGATGCACGTATTCCACACTCACGGAAAGTAATGGAGTTTCTACAACTTCACGCAACTTCTCGATTTGCTCTTTGCAACCACCGACATCTGAGTATGTCACATCTGGCTTCTCCTCTACCTGCATCATTGTTACTGAAGCATCAATCTTGGGGGGCAATGGGATCTGGATTTGGTACTTGTTTCGGTCGACACTAGTAATGATGAGAACGACTATACATGGCGAGTGCATGACAAAGCTTACCCGACACGCATACCCTCCTCAATGTCTGTGGGGGCCACCCGCTCTCCAAGACCAACAACGAACTTGGCAATCTGCTTGATATTGATGACATATTTGTCCTGCTCGTCTGCGCCTTTCTGACCCTGCACGGCCCCGAGAGGATTCACAGCACGCGCGGCTGCAGCTGCTACCGGGTCTACGGGGATAATCTTGGTACACCGGGCCACTTGTAGAGGGTGTTCCTCGCCCATACGTTGGCGGTCCGCGGCCAGATCCCAAAGGTTGGGAGACGCAAGACCAGTGTCGGATTCCTTGACGCCTGACCTGAAGTTGAGGACGACGAACAACTTTACCGAAGAGCAACTCACCAAGTTTCTCGTTGATACGCTTCTGAACCTCCTTAATATCATTCTCTGTCTTTTTCAACTTGCCGGCATAAGGACCCTGGCCCTGTGGGGGTGTGAGCAGTTAGGTGAGGGGGAAGACGATGGGGGAAACGTACGTAGGTCTTGAGAATCTGGATGTCACTGTCATCGAGAGCTGCAAAGACATGAGGGTAGTTTCCAAAGGAGAAATGAGAGCGACGAACCGACAATCTTCTCCTCCTTCTCGTCTACTTTCTTGTTGTCTGCGAAAGTATGTCAGAAATGAACGCGGTGTGGTAGTAAGGGGACGGACACTTTTCCCAGTCGCTGCAAAGAAGGGGAGTGAGCAGGATAGATATGAAGAGAGATAGATGCGCACGCTTTGGGAGGCATAATGGAGGATGGAGGGCGGTGGAGGAGTAGAGTGAGAGAGAGGATGAGGACGCGTCAGCTCAGGTCAGCGCGTCTCGGCGGTGAGCGACGGATTGAAACCCAGCCGAGGGAGCTTCAGGCAGGTTCTAGCATTCAGCGCTTCAGCAGTTAGTCTCAGCTTCACTTATCCCCTCTGCACCATGGCCGGCGCTCTCCCCAATGCAAAGAAAAACCTTCCCAGAATCGTAGATGAGGAGAGAGAGTCCCGCTTCGGCTCTGTCTTCGGTGTCTCTGGCCCCGTCGTCATTGCCGAGAACATGTCCGGTTCAGCCATGTACGAGCTCGTACGCGTTGGCCATGACGAGCTTGTCGGCGGTATGCTCCTCTTTCTCTCCCTTTTGTTCCTTACTCACTTATCGCAGAGGTAATTCGTATCGATGCCGACAAGGCCACTATCCAGGTCTATGAGGAGACATCTGGCGTTACGGTCGGCGATCCCGTTTTGCGCACCGGCAAACCCCTCAGTGTCGAGCTTGGGCCTGGTGCGTCACGTTCTCCATTTTTCCCAATTGCACCTGTTCATCTACTACCTTGTTCAGGCTTGATGGGAAATATTGTTGATGGCATTCAGAGACCGTTGCGCGTTCGTTTGGCGTTTCAGATAGTTATCAAAAAACCCCAGTTTAATGTCGTCATCAGGGCATCCAAGAACTATCAAAGTCCATCTACATACCCCGCGGAATCAACACTGAAGCCCTAGATCGAACGCTCAAATGGGATTTCACGCCAGCCGAATTCAAGGTTAGTCGCCGTCTTCAAGGGCAGAAGGACCCAGTCCGCTGACTCCCCCCATAGGTCGGTGACCACGTCTCTGGCGGTGACATCTTTGGTCGTGTCTATGAAAACTCGCTGGTCAATGCTCACAAGGTGATGCTTGCTCCGCGAGCAATGGGAACGATTACACACATAGCAGAGAAAGGTAGTTATGCAGTAGATGTTCGTGCCTTGAACCATTGTCTTCCTTGTCCACCGGAGAACCTCATGCGTCTTGCCCACAGGATATCGTATTGGAAACCGAATTTGAAGGAAAGACAATGAAACACTCTATGATGCAGTTGTGGCCCGTCCGTGCTCCTCGCCCGGTAACAGAGAAGCACACCGCCGACTACCCGCTGCTTACAGGACAACGGATTCTCGACGCGCTCTTCCCGTAAGTGGTGATAGTACTGGCTGTTCTTTGCGCATGCTTTACCCCTCTGCAGGTGTGTGCAAGGAGGAACGACCGCTATTCCTGGTGCTTTTGGTTGTGGCAAGACTGTCATTTCACAGGCATTGTCCAAGTTCTCCAACAGCGATATCATCATATATGTTGGCTGTGGTGAACGAGGCAATGAGATGGCCGAGGTTCTGATGGAGGTGAGCTATGATCTTTCGCGCTTAGGTTTTGTCTCATGTTACATTGCGCAGTTCCCTGAACTCACTATGGAAGTTGGCGACCGCCAAGAGCCTATCATGAAACGTACCACCTTGGTGGCTAACACGTCCAACATGCCTGTCGCTGCTCGTGAAGCATCTATCTACACTGGCATCACCCTTGCCGAATACTTCCGTGACCAAGGCAGCAACGTGTCCATGATGGCTGACTCCACGTCTCGTTGGGCAGAAGCCCTTCGTGAGATCTCGGGTCGTTTGGCGGAAATGCCTGCAGACTCTGGTTATCCTGCCTATCTTTCGACCAAGCTTGCTGGCTTTTACGAGCGTGCTGGTAAAGTTACCGCTCTGGGCAACCCGCTGAGGCAAGGTACAGTGTCTATTGTAGGCGCGTGAGTACGATTCAGGTTTATTGTTTATTTCGTTTTCTTAACGTCATTTGTAACAGTGTTTCTCCTCCCGGTGGTGATTTCTCGGACCCGGTCACGGCGGCCACACTTGGTATTGTCCAGGTCTTCTGGGGTCTTGATAAGAAGCTTGCTCAGCGCAAGCATTTCCCTTCCGTCAATTGGAATATTTCCTACTCCAAATACACCAAGGTCTTGGAACCGCACTACGAAAGCACCGAGCCTGGCTTCGTTGAGCTACGCACACGAACCAAGGAGATCTTGCAGAAAGAGGATGACCTTGCCGAAATCGTGCAACTGGTCGGCAAGAGTGCACTTGGAGAGAACGACAAGATCACGCTAGAAGTTGCTCGCATGTTGAAGGACGATTTCCTGCAGCAGAACGGAATGAGCGAGTATGATCGCTACTGTCCCTTTTACAAGACCAGCGCCATGCTGCGTAACTTCGTTGGCTTCCACGACGCAGCAATCAAGGCGGCTGCCCAAGGTGACCTCACATTTGCCAAGATCAAGGATTCGGCCAGCGATATCATGTTCAAACTCTCGCAGATGAAGTTCGAGGTAAGCGGGAGTTGACTTCACGCAGCACGGTAACTAACTGTCCTCTTCAGTCACCGTCGCAGGGCAAGGAACCAGTCAAGCAAAAGCTCGACGCCCTGTACGCTGAGATCCAGGACAAATTCAGGCAGATGGTGGAATGAGGGACAGGATTTCGATGACTGGCCCCTTCTGCATTTGAGGGCGTACAGATCGGGTGATGCGCCTCTCCGGACTTTGTGAGATCATTCGCAATAACGTTTCATAAGCTGTGTATTATTTTCCATAATTCATACCCTTCATCATGTTTGGAATCCGTCGCAGCTAGGTATTACTTCCAATAAGACGGAGTGATACTATGATTGTTACTGAATTGGAGGTACAGTATGCATCAGGTTCTTGAGCAGAGAGTTCTTTCAATATCGCAGTCTGTCGGATATGCAATTCATACTAGTTGTCCGTCGGCTCTTGCAGCAATGCTTTTCTTGCTTTGGAGAGCATTCGCCGGTGGTCTCTCGTACGTTCGTGTGCCCTCCGATCACCCTCATCAATCATGACGGGCTGTAGTTCGTTGACTGTGCACGCGGTGCAGATGGTCTTACGTCGGGCCTGGAGAACAGCTGTTGGGCTGAAAGGCAAATAATCAGTTTAGATTTGCAGGAAATACGTGCTTCGTACTCTTTCGGTTTGCTAGGTACAGAAAGCATGGTCTTTGCGATCTCAGAGAGCGATGAAGGTTCCGGAAGCGCCTTATTGTCGAGGAAGTCTGTTTAAAAGGCATCATCAGTACAGTTTTTATACCGACGCAGAGGCTGCATACTACCTTGCGTGAGGGAAGCTGCGTTGTCACGCACTTCGGAGCCCCATTTATCGCCAAGTTCTGCGAATCATTAGCACAAGTTCCAGTCAGAGTTAAAGCTTTCGATTACCAGTGGCATCAAGGAGATATGCAGCAACATCCTTGGTATCGACCGATTCATTTGCTGCATAGATCGCAGGCAATAGCTTGTTACGGAGCCAAGACACCTGTCTCTTCGCATATTTGCGCGTTGAGAGTTTCATAGCCTCGACGGCAGCGTCGAAAGCTTGATCAGAAGGTATAGACTGTTCAAGATATGCGTGGAATTCCTTGTATCCTACCCAATCCACAAGATTGAGATCCACACAGTATAACAATAGAAAGAAAGAAAAACCTATGCTTTGATAAAGACCCAAGGTGTAGTCTGGCTTCTGCCCTTCGTCCTCGATGCCACCCGAGGTCTGCGAAGAGGCTAAACTTGCGGGAGCTTCGATACTGATCCGATGTAAATCCCGGATCTCATTGAGAAGTCCTTGCTGGATATTCATATCAGACATGGGATCCAGAAGACTGCCCCGATCCAACGCACTGAAATCATGTCATCGACACGCGCATCGAGGCGAGTGTTTAATACCTCCGGTTTGGCGTATAGCCAGAAGCACAGTGTGCGATACCTATCGTTCAATGAGCTAAGCTTAGCAGAACATTACATGCCCAGAATAACCAACCGTGGTCTGATGATCCTTTGCGATTGCTCACTAAGGATTTCGGATGGTCTTCGACCTTGATCCCTCATTATGATAAGATTTCGTAGAACCTTCCTAGTATCTCTCCAGTGCCATCGACTGGCGACCACAGGGTCAAGAGCGGAAAGCAGTGCATGTAGCGAGAATGCGCCCTCGGGATCTTCGGATGCAGAGGGCGGGATATCAGGCAGCGCGTAAAACAAGCGTAGTAACTCAGGAGGCAATTGTGCGAGCGATGTTGCCAGTCCCTCCGAGGGTGTACTGTCTAGAGTCCGTGCAGGGTGGTCCGGATCAGCGGCCAAACGATCTGGAAATATCAGATGCTGAATCCAGTACGAAGTGCCTCCAACAATTATTGGTATTTGCTTTCGCTCATGAGCCTTCGCTACCTATGAAAGTGCAGATATAAGATTAGCGATGGTGTGGCGTAAAGGTTCGAACAGGTCACCTCAGACATAGCATCTCGAACCCATTGACCTACGACATACTGCTCGCTCGGGTCCTTAAACCCCATGAGAACGTGTTCGATGCCTTGTCTTTCCGGTACGGGGATTTTGTTGGTGATTATATCCATCCCTTTGTAAATCTGCATAGAATCGGCGTTAATTATTCGGGCGCCATGCCAGCCATGGGAGTATGAGCCCTGAGATAGCTTGAGAGCAAGCTCAACGGCAAGTTTGGATTTTCCGACGCCGGTCGTACCACAGATGGCGATGAGAGGAGACAGAGACATGAGGGGGAGAGAGGCAGGACGAACCGCTCGAACAATATTTAGTGTTACTACTTATTATATTGCCTGCGCGGAGTTTGCCGAAGAAGGCAACGAAGTCGGAGCAGCTCTCACTCGCACTCGTCCCCAGCCATGTCTGCCGCACGCTTTCGTGCCTCCGTGGGGCACGTTCACCTCTTCAACCTTTCGCCAGCTCGTGGCTCTCAACACTCCGTATGTCGCGTCTCCTTTTGCCCTTGGGCCGCCAGCTCACATACCATAGCAAAAACGTGTCGGTCGCGGTCGGAGCTCTGGTCTAGGCAAGACTTCAGGGCGTGGTCACAAAGGTCAGAAGGCGCGCTCTGGAAACGGAAAGCCCAAGGCGGGCTTTGAGGGAGGGCAAACCCCTATTTCGAAGCTTATCCCCAAGAAGGGCTTCGTCAACCCGTCAGTCTGATTTCATGCTTTACTCAACCCCGTCTAAACGTCATTCGTCCTCTACAATATCAGCAACGGGAAAACTTATGCACCAGTCAACCTGGACCGTCTTGCACACTGGATATCCCAAGGTCGATTGACATCATCTCCCGACAAGCCTATTACAGCACGCGAACTTGTTCTCAGCGGGTGCATACATGATGCACACGATGGTGTGAAGCTCCTTGGAGACGTAAGCTTCGCTGTTTCTGCTCGGGTTTCTGCGTTCATCTAATGTCGTATCACAGGGCGCAGAGCTGCTGAAGGTTCCAGTCCACATTACACCTTCTCGTGCCTCGAAAAGCGCGATTCGTGCCATCGAGAAATCAGGGGGTTCTGTGTACTGTCGCTATTACAACCGTCTATCCCTATTCGACTGCTTGAAGGGTCGTACAGACCGAATCGCAGCTGCACCAACGCGGCGCGAGGACATCAGTATGTCCTTTGTCGCAATTTTCGTAACCTCGCCTCTCTGACCCCCTTCCAGTGTGGTATACCGAGTGGAGAAACCGCGGCTATCTCGCGCCCAAGAGCATCACGAAGATGCCCATCGTAGAGGAGCGGTGGAAGGAGCTCTCCAAGCAATTGACCACATTCAAGACGCAGAGCTTCGACAAGTAGATAGCTTTGCGTACTTTACAATTATATTATCACTAATAGACCACACTACATGGTGACATCCATGGCTTCGGGTGGTACGCTGCGACTACGAGACTGACGGTGTTCTGACTGCGCCGGTGAGGGGGACCGCGAAGGGCTACGAGAAACGTATCTTGATCCTGCGTCCGACAAACTAGCCTGGCTCCTGCTTGGACTTGGGGTACTATTCCTACTTCTTGCTCCAGCACTCAAGCTTCTGCTCCTTGACCTACTACTTGTGCGGCTCTCACTCCTAGCAGAGCTATGTTCGCTCTTACCCTCCATAGCATCTAAAAGTAAACTCTTCCTGGGCCCAAGCTCTCCATTCTCTTCAAGTATTTGTCGTTTTGCGATCCGTGGCAGTATAATGTCACAGACGCGCTCTTCGTTGAGGAGCTGATCGACGAATTCGTCGATGTACATCAGTGCATAGCCACCTAAAGAGTGGCCTATTAGCAAGGCCGAGATGAAGACGGAGTGACTGGCATAACTGACTCATCTGTCGGTAACGGAGTTTTCGGAAATCCTTCAGTAGTGGTTCTAAGAGCTCGTAAACTTCGGTCGCGCGGAAAGTCATGCGTATATACATCGCAGCTAGCGCTCGCAGATACCTTCATCGAACATTTAGCAGGCAGCTTTAGCAATAAAGGACGTCTTACACACTTGAATTCGTCTGCTTGTAGATACTCGACGAGGATCTCCTTCTCTGGTTGGATCTGGAGGAGCTTCAAAAGAAGACATAGGAACTCGGTGGGCCGCTGGTTCCCGTACACACCGCCTATGTTGCGTAGCTCGATGGCTGCATCGATGAGACTTTCCGCTGTAAGGTCAGGAATCAGTATTGCGGACCGCCAATATTCATGTAACATACCAGTCAAAGCGAAGCAATGCTCCTTCCAATAGCTCGACTCGTAAATGCGATTGCGGATGACTGTTTCTACAAGAAACTAGGACGAATAAGCACACATAAGGCAGATGGCTAACAGGGCAGACTTACTTGGGGATTCTGGCCGTGTATTGCCTGTGCGCCGCGTATAGTTGTGTTGGCCATAGTGACTGTTCGCAACTGGCCTTATTCCCGCTACCGAAGGGAGTGGGTCTTGGGGTACCAACTTTTCCAAAACTACTATGTTTTTGCTCGGTCGGTCCGCCGGACAGGCAGACCCGCCCGGGACCCTCTTTTTCCCGCGCGTCTCTTCGCATCCAATGGTATCAGTGCGTTTTTGTTTACCAGACCAAAACAGAGACCTCTGTTTACGCAGCATATCTTACGTGTGGTCTGCCGCGACGGTCCACGCGTCCTGGCCTAGGGCGGCCTTCGATCGACTTCGTTTAGTTGAACGAAACCAACCCTACAAACTCGCATTTCCTCACTTTCGTCGCCAGGACTCACGCATCCAACTGAGCTCTCGTACGGGACTGGCCTCTGGCCTCATTCAATGCGTGTAAGTACACTCAGCGGCGCGGGGGACACCCCCGCAGAAAGCAGCACATACGACTCGGCTAACACATATTGCGTTCGCAGTAGGAATTATACACCTGGTTCCGCGTGCTATACATATGCCAAGTCCAGTTCACCCGGCAAGAGGTATCTCCATCCTGCTAGTTCCATCACTGCACCCTGAACGGCGGATAGCATATAATTGCCCAGGCATCTGTGCGACGTGCCTACGCACCTGACCACTTCGAACCGTGGACGGTGCGACAGCGTGCTGGCACGACCTGTGCCGCCGTCGCAAAGCACACCGGAACACTCTGCGTTCATATGTGCGCGACGCAGTCGCGCGGCTGCCACTCCCTTGCCCGTGTCGCTCGAGCCGACTCGCACCCCGACTTTTGCATTGACAACTGTCTCGTTCATTCCGATGCCTGGTAGATTGCCATAGCATACTATGCGTACGGGCGTCCGTCATCACAGTGCGCTGAACGATAGACAGAGCCGCCCATAGCATGCCGCTGCACTCTGCGTTTGCCAGAACAAGATCGGCGCCCTTGTGACACCCGCAGTGGAGTCGTCTTCGTCAATGTAGCGCGCAGAACGGGACCGACTCCTTCGTCGCCTGCACCACCCCGGAACGCCTTGTGCTTGCGTGTACGCAATCGCAATGTCCCTCTTGTTGCGTCTTCTTATTTCTAGCGTTGCACCTGGCTGGCTGGGTTCGTGCGTCCGCGTCGCTGCAGTCAACACGCAGCATGCATGGCCCGACATTGAGCATTGCGTAACGTAGCTGTCGCTAGCTGCACAATAAAATGACTTCTGTGATGAACGTCGATGAACATTGAGAGTTTTCTGTAAAAGACATCTATTCCGGTAGCGGGCTCTGCCGTTCACCGGCCTTACAGACTTATTAAGTTGTGCCATGCCATGATGCATGACCATCCACGGACGTCTTAGCTTTGTTAGACATGTAGGATACGAAAGTCTCATATTCATATTTGTTATCATCCTAATTAATGAAGAACAGACGACCACTCCACCTCTCTAATCGCGCCTAGGTACGTACTCCTATGCACCCGTGCACGACGTAGACATTGCAGGGAGATGATGGTCGCGGCCCTAATCACCACGACTAAAGCTTCCCGCCCGTCGATTCGAAGTTTGTCCTTCGTATCGGTAGTCGTGGCCTCTCCATCCGCGCTGGGTTGCACCTATTCCGATGTCTTGAGAACCCTGGGCTGATTGACCATCGTCTTGCGCGTCCGCGTAGACACCATAATTGTACCTATCTTCATTTCCGACACGTTGATCAGCTCGAGAAGATTCCCCTAATCCCATGATGCGTCCGTCACCTCTCTCGACGTACTCGTCGGTCTGCAGGTCACGCAAGTTGGCTCCTCTGACGTAGTTGTTGATCCCTCGATCGTACGAGTCGTATGAACGGGCCATCCGGGAAGACTCCCCAACGCATTCGCCATCTCGATCAGCATACTCATCATCGCGGAACCGACTCACTCCTGCCAACGCTTTCCCAGCGTTTCCGCCTGTCAGGCTCTTCGTGCTGCCTGAACAACGCACGAGTTTCAGACAATAGCCCAGGGACTTCTACCGTTTCATGCAGGTACGCCGTCTGCCTCTCAAAAGATTCAGAGTCATTGCACACTAGCCGGACTATCAGTAGTGGCCAACTAGGGCTAGAAATGGACTGACAAGCTGGAAGCCTCTGCAACTCTTCGCGGCGGGTCCGGGGTCTCGTACTCGACGGATAACTCCCCTTCGCACTCTGAACAAATTGAAAGTCTTGGAAGCATCATGCGCTGCAACCGCGGCTGCGTCCTGCATTGACGGAGAGGCGCTTTCGCTGTACCGACGTCCTGCATTTGAAGCATTGCTGCTATATGAGGTGCTCCTTCGTCGGTAGTTAGATGTCGCAGGCTGCGACGGGAAGGTTGGACTTGGACTGCCGACAAGTGTCGGGGAAGAACCTGTGCTCCGATTGGAGCCGTCAGACCAGCTTGACATGTCGGGGATTGAGGAGGAAAGTAGCGCGAGTGTGCTGTGGATTACCTAGTACGGAGATGGAACATGTCGATTAGTTTGAGCACTGATTTTTTTGGCCGATATGGATCATGACACTCACTTGGATGGTGGAAGAGAAATTTCAGATGATGGGATCCTGGAGCACAGAATGTGCCTTCTTATCCTGAAGCTTGCTGCCCTTCTGGGCATAATACAGCATTCGCGGACGTAGTTGAATTCTGAACACGTACCTCCCTACTGGCAGTAATTGATGTGGCTCTGCACACGACGTAGGACTCATCTCCGTCCCCGTAACGCTACAAAGGGAGTGCTTTCAGGTCTTTGTACTCTGTTTGGAAGAGGGCTGACCTGAATAAGCGCCGTTGATGCGAATTGTTCTGACTACTGTCGCGACGACAGGACGATCAGCCAACAACCACGGGCCAGCTTTGCTAGTTGCCCAGTACTATTGCACGGACCGCCAACACGCCATGTTGATGAAGACAGCCTTGATACGAGATGACGGGAGAATATGGTCATTCGACAGGGAAAGCATGTACAAGTAATAAAAGCCGGGAACATCCACTTAGTGTATACGTCATGATCAAAAGCAGGGTGCAACCACGCATAGCTGGAGGGGCGGAGGAATGGCAGAAAGTGCGTGGACGAACTGGCATTCTGCAAATATTAGGGAACAGGTGTAGTAGTTTTGCATCGGGAAGGTGGCATGTCCGTGGTTATGCTTCCGCCTGCTAGCCCCTCCATACCTGCTGATCCCGCTCAGGGAATGTCTCACAGACACTGAAGAACGACCAAATGTCAGTTACAAGAGCTGGGAACCATGAAGTAAACGTACTGTGACGCCACTGCTCGATGCCCGCGTGTTCATGATCAAAGCGACGATCAGACCTGCAGACGCGAGTAAATTAGTCAACGCGCTTCGACAATCCATACAGGTTGATATGTACCATAGAGACCCAGCACCTCAGCGAAAATGAGAATAAGAATCTAAGGATAATAGGTTTAGCGCCTGGCAGCAGGAGTTACGTCAGTCAAAGCGTACCATTCCGACGAACAGCCTCGGCTGCTGCGCAGTTCCCCGAACACCAGCGTCACCGACGATACCGATAGCGAAGCCGGCGGCGAGACCAGCAAGACCAACCGAGAGACCGGCACCGAGCTGGACGAAGCCCTGGTAGAGCGACATCTTGGCTTCCACTGCGGACACGTTTAGCCACCCTCCCTTCGCTTTGAGAAGCAGTTACTGCACGTACGGTTTCCGGAGATAAGCACCGAGACGACGAGGCCGTAGATCTGATGCCGAAGGTGCGTGAGCGACGCGATAGGAGAGCGAGACGGAACAAGCGCTCACAGCAATGATACCAGCCATGATGACTGGGACGACGTTCTTCATCATGAGGTCGGGTCGGAGGACGGCCATCGCGGAGATACCGACGCCAGACTTGGCAGTTCCGTAGCTAAAGCACATGGTATGAGCATCGTGCACGGACAGCAACTGTTGACGCCAAACGTGTTGCGCGCGCCTCGCGACGCAACACGCAGCGAGACACATACCTAGCACCAATACCTATGTATGCCCTCCATTAAACAACCCGTATGCATGCACAAAGCAGAGCATTGCTTACATGTGAACACGATCGCGCTGGTGCAGCCCTACACGTCGCGTCGTCAATCGCCGTTCTTTGGCCTACACGCTGATGTGGTGACTCACCATGGCGCCGAAGAAAGGAGCGTAAACGGGGCAGAGATCAGACATGACAGTACGACGAGAAGGGGGGTAATAAAGGGAGTATTAGACGACGGCGACGGTGACGGCGGTAATGGGGAGAGCGTCGTCGTCGGGGGATGTGGCTGTTGGTTTCGTGGACCCGGCAAACCCCGGATATTGCATCGCCGCTTCAATCTCCTGTGCTGCGGCAACTGCGCTTTGCAAAGGCCCGCACTTCGTTCAAGTCGACTATGTAGGCAATGCAAGGCGAGCGCTGAATCCAACTGAGCGTTCCCAGAACGTTCCCCCATCTTACCACGCGTGAATGCGCAAGGTGTGCCCGGTCTACGTATACTGATACAGCTTCCCTTCAATTTCACAGATGTCACAGATCTAGAGGACTCGAATGCCGCCGGGCGCTGAAAGACACAACAATGATTGGTTCGTGGTTTATTGCCCTGCGGTTCTGATGGATGTAAACCGGTATCAGGAGTGCATAGCCTCAGGAGTTTGCGAGCCTCATGGTGGCCGCTTGTACCGCGTGAGCAACCAAAGTTGGGTTCCTTTGGATATACCGATGACGCTCATCTCACTTTCACAAATATCACAGAGGTCTCGAATATCGAGCGCTAAAGTTCGTAACGATGATTGGCTCGTGCAGGAATCAGGGGACCACAGCCCCAGGAGTTTGTGAGCCTCGTGGTGCTGCCACATCGATAAGAATGAATCTCAGCGGTATCTACGTCTTCTCCAGATGGTGTCCCTTGATTGAATCACTTTCAGAGCAATACTTGGGGCGGTAATACCGAACATTTATTTTTTGAATGCCTGAACAAGCCATTCCAGATTGTTCTGCTGCTGCTGTATTTGACAGGCAACATGAAAGGTCAACACGGCAACGGTCCGACATCAGCAGCTATGCGGCAGCTGTACTGCATTCGACCTCGTATAAAGCTTGCGTGCGTTTGTGAGCCTTCGTGTCTAAGTTGGACGTCCCACATACCCTAGACATGCATCCTTCACACTTCTATCTCCTTCACGCTCTCCTCTTGGCATTCCAGCCTCAAACCCTCGCCTCTCCCATTACCAATGGCGGCATAGACCTTGTGAAAAGCTCACCAACATCAGGCGAGGTCGTCGCTTTAAGCCTGGGAATCCTAGGTACGAGCGTCTTCATCTTCTCTCTCTTGTGTAAGTGTGTATTCTGACCTTCATCCGGTACTCTTTAGGATTCTTCATTATCATCACGCTAAGCTGGAAGACCCCAAGCCAAGCGACTGCTCATCGTGGCGGCCGCCTGCACAGACTTCGCCTTGGTCTGAGCAGGGGTCAGGCACCGGACGCACCGAGTTCGAGGACGCCGGAGCCTGAGGGCATTCGCGTTCCCGACGCGGTAATGCGGCCAGCCTCGGTGGCAAGCCCGCTGGACATCGCATTGCCACGCCCTTGTTCCTCCGATCAGGGAGGACAAACGGGTGGACACGAAGCGCGGATGCAGGAGTGAACCCTCTGTACCGGCCACAGTCACACGGGCCATCCTTTCGCTGACTGGAGGCTTCTCTGTCACAGTATAGAAGGGTCGGCATTGTGCGTTTGCGTATCAGCTTCTCTCCGATGACAGTGTACCCGTATTGGTGCTGTAGGCGTCTATCGTTTCTCCTCCCGTCTTCCCTGCGTTTCGACATCGCCCACATCGTTCCTTTTCCTATCCCCGTTTGCATTTCCTGGGTCATGTCTGCTCTCACAAGTCTCGTCGCCCACTGTACTTTTGTGATTCCCACCTTCGCGGCTACTCGCTCACCCTGTACATTACTATACACCATTTCGTAGCCCTTACTGGATCCTCGCGGCGTCACAACTTAGCCCCGGTACAAAGTCGAAGGTCTAGCCCTTACAGGAAGTCAATGATCTGTTTTCGCAGACGGCATTTGCCACCAGCGCGTGTAACGGTATCGATGGCTATCTTAACTGTCACTTGGCCACGCTGTGCTGTCCTTGGAAACTGAAGAACCATCGTTTCGATCCTCAACGCCTCGATGCCAGTGGTAGGCGGGCAAGCCGGCGCACACATCATAGACGAATGGAGCTCGGGGCACGTCACGGTCTGAACCGAAGCACCGCCCAGGTACAATTCTATGTATGTCCGCCAGCTTCGCTGGTCACCGGTCACCCTAGGACGGCCGGTCATCAACTTGCTGATTCGATTGGTAGATGTCAAAGACGTGGTATACAAGGATGCCTGATACCCTAGGACGTCGTCTAACTAACACCGTCTACCCTGTTGTATTCAAGCACATACAACAAACGGTTGCGCCATCCTGCCCTGCTATCGCTGACGATCAGCCAGTACTAGTCTCGGGACATACTGCCTTTCCTGGACCTACTATTAGACGCGTTTCCTTGCTTCCCTCGAGCTACGCTTATTTTTATTTTCGTTATAGGATATATGATGGCCGAAAATCAGCCACCCAACTTCTACTTTCAACACGGGTACACACTTACAGCACAGCGTTTATCGAGTCGTTATTCGGATCGGTCCTCGTCGATCTCCCCGATACAATGTGCGTATCTCGATAATACTGCATAGCCTGAAGCAATTACTGCATGGCGTAAGTGTGGGTGGTTCCTTGCTTCCTTGTGACTGCTAACGCCACCTGGCATTCGGCGCTCGGAGTCTGCCCTCGCCGATCGGCGATCTGTGAGGACATTCCAACGCTTACATGGGTCATTGGTAAATGTGAATACTATTTGAACGGTAGTGGTAAGACAACTCCGCACCATTGAAGCTACCCAACAAATTCAACTTGCGTTCTGGTAAGGCTCGGAACATTCGCCTGAACGCCATTTACAAACAACGCTACGGGCCCGGCCGCCGACACCGTCACCTCAAGTTTCGCCTCGAGGCTCTCCAGAATCCATAGCCACTGGATCATCTGCAGATTCCCGCAGTCCTCGACCCGTTATGTGCGGTCTGCCAGGTTCCGATCAAAGGACACGACCCTGCACGAAAAATAGGGTGCCTTCTCTCGGTGGCTGCAGATCTCTCATCTCATCTGCCACATACGCACCAGCTAACTCGTCAGCTTTGATTGCCACCAGGGTCTAGCAGTGGTGTGGGGCGACATTTACGACGATTCGGGAGGTCCGGTGACCACTTTGGCGCGTATAAGCTGATCACTGTTTCTGAGCCTAGGCTTCTGTTGAGTGCGGTGGCTGGAGAAAGTTCCTGTCGGAGTGCTGGACGACGGTGGAAGCTGGTGGCTGGCTTCTGGGGATGAGTGCATGGCAGTGCCATTTAGGAACGGCTACCATGAGGCGGCCTCGATGCACATTCGGAGAGCGTCATAAGCGCTGCACGGCCACGGAACGTATGTGGTCAGATAGCATCGCTTTCTCCTTTATCTGAAAGCTTTTCCGTGCTATAAAACGGTAACTCAATGAGCGCCAAAGCTCACTTAAAAGCGGCCGCTTCTGGCCCCGCTCCTCCCTCCCCCAAGAGAGCGATGCTGTCCCGCCCCTCCATCCTCACAATTACCATCCTCTTACTCTCCACCGGGACAGCAGTCTACGCGCTCACCATCCGCGACCGCATCCACGTCGAATACCACTCAGCCGAAGATGTCGACAAGAAGCTCGTCTTCCATGTCCCTTCCCCCACCGCGATCATCTCCGTGACCATCGCGTTAATTAGTCAGTATCATTCCACAGCCTCTTACCCGATGCGAGGGGTGCTTATAGGCCCTTCCTCCGTCGCTCTAGTCTTCGTCGTCATCATGCTGGCCTTCTTCCTCGAGCCATCGGAGCTCGCAGGCCTTCCCCTCCCGCCTCCCTTGTCCAACTGCTGCATGCGTCACAGGCAGAGGTCGCAGCAACAGCCGCGGCCGCGACCGCACCGCCCACATCCTGTCTCTGCGGGCGGTCCTCGCCCGCGAAGCGTAGCCGTGCCCGCTCTCACAGCGTGGCCGCCTGCGCTCGTTCCCGCCGTGCCAACGCCGGCATACGCGGCGCCTGCGCACCGCGAGTACGTGCAGCGTACCTTCCGCGATGAGGGCGTACAGTCTGCCGTCTAGCAGCGCGACGCCATGCCGTTTCGTTTTTCTTGAAACATATCTTTATTTGACTGCTTATATCCGGATTGTAACAGGGAGTGCACTCACCGCTACCGATACCTGGTCATGACCGTATTTCCATCCACTCCCCACATCTCCCCAGTCCCCAAATAACGTGTATTTATACCTTTCGTGCTTGTTTTCGTGCTTTCCTGCTTTGCTACATGCTTTCGTCATGCCTGGAGTACATACACTGTGACACCCCTACCTGTATTGTTACCAGTCGCCCTCATCGTGTATTGTGTCCACCCACAACAACGAACGAATGTATCCAATGGAAAGCGCCTTCGCTGTTTTCGGTTGACGGGGGAGCGAACCGCCTCAGCTGTAATCTGTTGCACAGCCCAGCACGTTAGTAGGCACTTGTCTTCGAGGAACCGGGAAAGAGCTCACCAGCGACGCGGTGCCGCGGGCTTAGGATCCATCTGCTGTGTTTATCTGGGGCATCAGCGCATGCGCATTGGCTGTGACAAGAGGCGATGGACCGGTCGTGGCGACGAAATTACATATGGAAGTGAATGGAATGGATCCGAGGACGGAGGAAACGGATCTCGAGTATTGCTTATCAGCGATCCTGGCCTTTTGGATTTAGCAAGCCTTTGAGTGGCCGCGCTTGGCAAAACCCTACAGCTTGTCAATGGTGACTTCATCATGACGCGGATCATCAAACCGTTGGCAACAGAGGATTTGTAAGTGCTGCTCGCTTCGACTGTTCAGGCATGGCTCCTTCCAAAATACGAACGCAATCGCCATTGCCTAGGCCGTTAAAGTCACGGAGATAATGCTTGCGCGCAGAATAGAGCTGTAAAATAAAATGCGGCAGTCAACTAGTGCAGATGGATAGCTTTGAAGTATGGAGACAGTACCTGTGCAACTCGTTCCTGATACCCGCTTCTGATACCCGCTACCTGATACGTAGGGCACAGGCGAGATACTGTGCGCTGCTTCTGTCTGTGGCGGTTCGGCCCGCGCTGCTGCACAGTCTGTAAAAATCAGCGAGGGCATGTGGCAGGATTTCGGCCACAGCCTGGGCTTTGTCCACAGTGGACTCATCGCCTCCTGTTTCCACTGCATTTTTAAACCAGTCAACAAGACTAATCGACAACTTTATCAGCTATTTTACGCCCACAGTAAAGAGACGTGCGAACAGCATACCTGGGCGTATTTTTAATCGCTGAGATTCTGGAAATTGTAAACATAAGTCCTTGATGCATGCAGCATAATGAAGCAAATTTTTTCTCGCAAAATATTTACTTCCAGCGTCTACGCGCCACCGACAAGTTCGACACGTTTAAGTTGCACCTGCATCTAACTCGTTCTCAAAGTAAGCATCGTGCATATAAATTGCGGTAGAATCATAGTGGCGCCTCTACTTGTAGAATTAAATAGGCTTGGTCTTAAATCCGGCACATGAAGTCGAGAGCCGTCGTGCATGGCGTGTCGAGCGTGAACTTGCTCAGCAGCTTTCTACCCGATCCTGATCTCAAGTTGAACATAGTGGTGACAACATTGCGTGTGATGACTCCACTGCGCAGCTGAGTCAATCATCGTCAGCAAATGTGAAACACGGATACTAGGATCAACACATACCGAAAACTGGGCACTGCTACGTCAACGTGGCTCGCTCGATGTTCACAGTATTCTCGAGCGAATCCTGAGATGATCTTGAGTAAGAAAGAAAGAAACTGTCCTCTGAACCGCTACAGAAATCGTGCATGCTGCTACACAGCGGGGTGGTGGTGGTTGAGAGGAGAGATGGCGATAGCGGCGATGCCCGTACACAAGGACCCATAGCAGGACCTCGAACACCTCACGTGCCGTGGCGCCACCATTCGGGGACGGCCGGAGGCTCGGCTCATTGTCGGTAGCTGGTTTCAGTGGCGTAGGCGCCCTGCCACACGCTCTGCTGGTCAGCTCGTTGTAGTATTCAGGGCGAGCTTTCCAGTCACAAGACAGTGTATACTTTATGTGGCCTTCACTCTCTTCTAATCTGACTTCGGTTCTATCATCAGGGTCCAGGGGCCGAGCGTGCAATTTTGATAATTGAAGATCTAAAACCCAATCTACTAGAACGGCTCGTCGTCAAGCTGGCAAAGCGCGTGCGCAACGCCACGATGCTCAATCGAATCATCATCCGGAGAGTCTGACAATGAACTATGGCCGCACCGGAATTCAAGAGCCAGAAACACTGAATTAGAACGACATGATCACCGGGGTCTACGACCTCGCAGACAATGTTCGCAAGTCATCCTCGCTCGTCTGCTGATGATGCCATCCAATGCATGCATATTGAAGTCTGGCTGTTCCCATTCGCCATTCTCGTCTTTCCCGGGCAAGTCGGCGTCATCGTGCATGCCGAAGGAAATAGTGAGCTTCGTTTTGCGCACTGGCAGATGCATTTGCTTACCTGCTTGTGTCTCCGCATCCGACAGGTCGCTTCCCACCAATCCTGCGACACCTGTGATCATGCCGGAGAAAGCTCGGCAATATTGAGGTGCGGACGTCGACGCACATGCATACCGGGGCATGACAGACTAGCGATTGTATGGTAGATGGTCAGGTCTGAAGTGGACCGGCTGAGATGAATCAAGTCACGACGGGCGTGCGCGGGACCAATGGAAGTGGTATTGCGAGCGGTGAGGTAGCAGGGGAGGTCGAGCACGTAGTTGCATTCGCCTACTGGGAGACAGCAAAGAGCTCGTTCGTCGCCCCCGTTGGCAGTGGTCGCAGGCGAAGTCGGACGGTGGGAGGTAAGAAAGGAAGAGAGGAGAATGTGGGCGCAAAATGAAGCGTACTGGCGGCGATGCAGTAGACGGTATTTCGTGGAAGCAGCTAGTACAGCGCCTACCGGACAGCTCCTTCCTTCGTGGGTCCATATCTACATCCCGGACTCCTGCTCGTCATGCCGCTCATACCAAGCTTCCATTCAATCAGGGCTATCTCTCGAAACTCAGACATCAACCGTCGAATTCGAAGGGGTCGCTTCCATCTGCAGGCCCATTTGTGCATTTCCACCGCCGATACTGGAACAATGACGCATGGGGCTATGCACTGGCCGCCCGCTTCACCGATTACTCGAACGCGGTCTTTAATTAGACTTGGCTTGGGAATTCTTCCGTCTCGAGTACCGTTCGTCGTAGGCTGCTTCCTGGTCGGACGCGGTTCCGGCTTGGCAATGCTTCTCGTTTGTAATTCCCCTGGAGCTGACCACAGGGCGCAATTGTCAGTCCCTATTCGGAGCCAGGCTTCTGACCGAGGTGCGGTACCCATTGTACGTTTTGCCTCGGAGATTCTAAACTCGACATCGATTCAGCTTTGTTTGAGTTCACGCCTCTCCGGACGTTCCACGGCGAATTGCCTACGCCTCCCGTTGCATATGGCACACAGCTTTTTTTGGAGCATTTGGAAGAGTCCTGGGAAGCCGCACAAGGTTCATGTAGGCCACGTTTCGCCAGTTCCTCACGCCTGGCTGCGATCAAGATATTCTTCTCAATCACAAGACAGCCTTGAGATTGACCTTTGATCCGCTGAACCTATGCGTGCGCATGTGTACTTCGCTTCTTATCTTGTAGCTGATCAAGCTCAAGATTTCCCAGATCGGCGAACAATGGCACGCCAGTTTGCTGGTACGAGCAACAACCGCTTCTGTGCCGCGGCTACTTTTAAGGGAGTGGGGCTGCGCCCACGAACGCGGGCGATCTGGACCGATAGGTAGAAAACTACGTGGATGTCGCTGCGTCGAGCCATGGCCTGGGAATTCCCGAGCGTTTGTTCCCGCCACGAGGCTGCACGTATGATGCGCATGGCATGCGACCTGCGAACAGTGGTGCATTCCATCGCCGCCGACTGTGTTCGACTCTCCATCTGGTTCGTCTTCTCGAGTACTGCGGAAAGGTCGTGGACCTTCATGTCCCGCCCTCCACCCTCGTTCCTTGCGGCTGCTGGGCCAGACGGGCCCGAGACTGGGCTGGGCTATCTGGACGCTGACGGCAGGGACTGTTCTGCATTCGGCAAACCATCAGGTACGTAGGCCTAACTGACCCTGTACCAGTAGATCCGGATCCGATGCCGCTCACCTGAGCCCTCATGGTTTCGGAGTCCAAGTATCCCCTGCCAGCGCCAGTACTCGTGGGCAGTGCTGCTAGAGATTCGAACTCAAATAATGGTTGGGTGCCCGTAGAAGCGGCTATCCGGCTGTAAGCAAGTACTGCCCTTCGCGTCCGGATATAAAACTCCCCGCGCGCGCACGCCTTTGCATCTGTCCTGACTGTAACATCCACCGTATCGTCGAAATGCGCCACACACTCCTCTATCTTTTGCAAGCCATCCTATGGGCATTCCAGCCCCAAGTTCTCGCCTCCCCTCTCGCCAACGATGGCTCTGACTCGGTGCAAGTGGGGCCGCGGCTGTCGGGCGGTGCACTGTTCGCATTGGTCTGTTCTATCATAAGTTCGTATATCTCTGCTTCCTCCCGCCGCGACATCAATACCAACCCTTTCGCTCCCAGTCTTCGGTCTTATCATGGCCTCATCTCTGTTGACGCCGGGCTCGGACCAGGAGTCTACTCGCCACCGCCGCCACCTCTTCAGACTTCCAACTGGTCTGATCAGCAGCAAGACCATGCCAGCAACACCGTCCGAGACGGCGGAGGGTGTCCCTCGCGGTGTCCTGAACACCACGATGCGGCCCGCCTCCGCGGCCATACCGCTCAATGTCGAATGGCCACGCCCCTATTCTATGGATAAGCAAGGACGTGTGGGTGGCTACAAGGCGGATAAGGCGTGAGGCGCCTCTGGGCGGCCGGGATGGGCGGGCTGAAGGCGAGAGGGAAGTGGTTCCGCGGGCCGAAGGCACCTTGCTTCGGACGTGAAGAAGCGTTGGGGTCGTGATAATGATACAATCCGACGTGTCCGTGCCATCTCCTTCTCGAGGACAGTCTCCGTCACTGTAGCCATACCTAGTTCCTTTTGTCGCTTCCGCATTCTCCGTTCCTCTACATCGCGTCCTCTCCAGCCTTTCGAATTTCCCGAGTTCGCGATACCATATTCCAGATCCCCCCTTCTCTTCGCTGGTCGATTTATCTCAACCCTTCGCACTTCTTAGTCTTACAATAGACCTTGTAGACTCCCTCTAGATACCTGCAACCGTACCGAATGTCGAAGTATTGAAGGCGATCATGATCTAGACGGACTGCCTGTTAGAGAACATCCCCACCCTTTTCATGCATGCGGCAATGCGCCGCTCGGGCGCGTATCGATGTTAACTTCGCACCCTCCCACGCTCCGTCTGCGTGCGATCCAAGGGTAACGAGGCTCTGCCGGCTGGTTTCATAGCCCTTCGCGCACAAATGCAATGTTCTAGGCTGGCCAAAGATAGATGAGAAAAGGTTCACACGACCAAGGGAAAATCCCCATAAAACACGTACGTACTGGAATCTCCTATCATTCGTGGTCCCGCAACGCAGACGGAAGCAGTTCACAGCGGCAGCAAATGTCGAAACCTGGACCTACAAATGGTAATACAGGTTTATTCTATCTAAGCGCCCGGTGTCCGGGGGGCTGGCCGTGGCACGTGCAGCCGGCCGGCCGAACACGAGGTTGGCCGTTGTGCTGCTGCGGCAGCTGCTCTCTCACCTGAACGTTTGAACACAGTTGCACGAGGCGGTGTCCAAGTTTCAGCCCCTTTGGTGCCTCGCGTGGTTCTATCATTACGCCGCCTTCGCTCGCTGGGCCGAGGCATGTCGTGTCCTCGTTGGTTACGATGGGGCTTCGCGATGTCCTGAAGGGTCAGTTCCAACTTCTACGCCGGATCATTCCCTCTGGATTTGAACGGTGAGTCTCTAGGTCCAGATTCCATGGCAGACATAAGGCCTAACAGATAACATACGGCAATGCTAGCTCCAAAGCAACGAGAGCATGAAGTTTGAGAAAGCCGCTCGCCTGCGCGAATGGCGTTATGGCGTTGCTACGAGCACGCTTCGAGCTATCTTGCTTCGGGAGATCCATGTCAATCTCTCAGGTTGTATTAGTATGTCTCATCATAACTCCTTATTGCCGAGGTCCAGAGCCTTCTAATGGAATCTTTGAACCTTCTCTGAGCGTATTTCTCCAGCGATCGACAGGATACATTTCACTGCCGTGATCTCTCTACCCCAGTCGGGAGAGGTCTGCGTTCTTCAGAAGAAACGTACGTTCGCCCTTGAAGCATTGGCAAGCTTTAGAGGGCTCCTCCTGTGGTTTACATCGGCCTCTTCGTACGTTTCCTGTAGTTTTCAGTAGTCGACAGCTGACACCGCGCCATACGCACAGCCCGCGCCATACACACAGCCTGGCTTGGGCCGAAGCTCAGTAACCCTACGGAACTACCCCCATGACCCCAGGCAATCTCCGCCTGCTCCCGACGATCTTCTCATATCTCAGGGACCATGTATGTATAAAGATGACAGGTGTCCTACCTGTACCTCCCATTCGACGGCATCCTGCGACTGAGACATCCAAGATGCCGACAAACAAGCATTGCATGTAACCCACGGGTCTTTGCGCCCAAGCACGTACTATCTTTGCATCCCGGACCCCATCGATGTCGATGCGCGCCTCAGCAGCCTATCGAACCGTCCGAAAGAGCTCGCGCGTGGAAACGCAGACGAATTGAATAGATCGCCCCGGAGGCAACCAATCGGAACAAGCTTGAGATCCTATATGTACGTGATATGAGGGGTGCCGGTGAGCAGTCTGCCGCCTACCAGTCGGCGCGTTGTCCTTGTATCTCCTTATATGGTACGTAGGAAGCACATCGTACACTGCACGTTGCAGCTGGCTGATGCCGCCCCATAACCACAGCCGAACCTGGAAAGTCACAAGACGGTCTCACCAAGGACACTCGCCACTGTCTACTTCGGACTCCTCACGCTCTGACGAGAAGAATAAGCCGCGCGCATGCTTCACTTGGGTCAGGGTCGGACGGAAGGACGCGGTTCGTAGGACGCGCGCTGACATTTGTACAGTACATACGTGAGTCGCATCATGTGAGAGGCCCTTAGAGTCCGGAAGGACTGCTGACCGGGCGCTGCTAAGCCAGATCGGGACACCCATGAACAAGTTCGCTTTGTTGTGAACACCTTATTGTCATCATGTCCTATTTGGGAAAGTACCCTTCACTGGCTATGGACGTCTGTCTGAATAAAAGCTCTGCAGCGCGAAGAGGGACAGCAGTGCGCCATTCGTCCTTCTTCCCTCGGCCGCACTCTCCCTCTCCCCTAGAGATACCCCTCATCCCATAGAGCACGATGGTATCTGCCCTCTCCCTCTTCGCATTCTTCCTCTTCATCGTCTCCATCGCGCNGCCTGCGGCTGCCGCAACAGTCGTACCCATGAAGCCCGAGGATAGACTCGTGATCCACCGCCCACCGCCCATCGCGATTGGCTTCGGGATCGTCGGATTCGGGCGTCAGTACTCTTGCTTTTCTCGCTCCCGCTCCCGCTTCCTCTCGGGTGCTGGGACGTGCGACGAGAGCTAACAACCCCCGGCTCCTATACAGTATTCGTGATGATCATCCTGGCGTGCATCATCGACCCCGAGCGGCTCCCTAACATCCGCTACTCCATCCCTTCCATCTGCGCGTGCTGCGGCCAGAGGCCGCGCCGACACGCACGCCACCCTCGCCCAAGCTCTGGAAGCAGGCGCTCACGGAGCACGGCAGCGCCGCTGCCCTCTGCGCCCCGACCCTCCCCGTCTCCCGCTGCGCCGGGGCCGGCCTACGCGGCAGCAGCACATCGCGGGTTCGAGCTGCCTGGCGCCGCCCGCGATGAAGACGAGGGGAGATACGAGGGCTCCGCTGTCTGAGTCTCCCGGCGAGACCAGCAGACGCCGGGCCCTGCCCTCTTGCACACTACTGCAGAGGGCCCCGCGGCCAGCCGCGGTTTTGCAAGCCCTAGAGATACTACCAACCACGCTGTTTTTATTAGCTACTTATATCTGGAGCGTAGAAGGCGCGGTACACTTACTACTCATCATCCCCAACCCCCATTCTCCATCACGCCTCTTGTCTCTGCTGCCGCCTCCGCTGATGCTGAAGTTTACTGGATTTGGCTGTATTGATAGCTTTCGTATTTGCTTTCGTGCTCTGCTTCTTGCTTTCGATATTGCAGGAGTACGTATCCCTATAGGATAGCTATACTTTACCTGTATTTATACANCCCCCCTCTCCCTCGTCGCAGCTGCCCATGACAATGTCAATGACCGAATGTATCGAAGAGGATATACCTCGTTGATTTGGCCGGGCAGGGGAGCCGGTTGCCTCTATTTCGCCGCGATTGGCGGCGCGACAATGTGCAGGCGTGGAGGCCCACCAGGAAGACGCCTAGTGCGCAGCCCGGGGCGCCTCCCGAGCGCGAGAAGTCAAAGCTTCAGGTACTCGCTAGAGGCGGTGGGGCGTCGCGAGCTGTCGCTGCTGCCCTTCTCCGCGCCCAGACATGTGCGCATGTGCTGGAGAACAATGGGCTGGGGAACTCGGCACGGAGACAAAGGGGTTGGATATCTCGGGTACGTTTCCCTTATCAGCGGTACGATCTGTTAGTTCCGGCTGATTGACTTTTGCCATCCTCCGTGTGAGATTTCTGAGCTAGGTGCTCATCTCTGATCTCATCATGATGCAGAACGCGATTGCTTAGAGAGCGAGACGAAAGAGGCGCGGTCACCGGAGGCGTATCTGTACGATGAGACAGTCGGGCACATGGAGTGCGGAGGCGCTCGATAATAAGTAGAGCTGTACAATGCACAGAACAGCAGTCAGTGGGCACAAACATGCCGATACTGGTGAAATGGACGGACCTGCTGACGGTCTATTGGGTCGGATAGAAAGCACTGGCGAAAAGCTGTGTGACGCTCGCCATACCGCAGGAAAAGGAGCTCATGGGCCTCCTCGAGAAACATCGGAGTGCTGTGCATCTTCCAGAAATTTACAGAGGTCAGCGGGGTTATGGAGCCCACTGCCAGTTGTGCTCTAGGCACGGGTTGAATGAAGGAACTCGAAATCTAATCTAAATTAGTCGATAAAAACAACAGGAAAAGCGTAAATGACGTACTCGAAAGGATCCTTTGGAGACACTTATTAAATTTTTTTTTAAAAGGCTCTAACTGTCGGTCTGTGATGCACACAGCAATCATATATGTTTGAAGTAACGAATGTTTACTCTGCGCGGGTATACGCGCCACTATCTTAGTTCACAAGGTTGCACCTGCTCCAACCCGTACCGAAAGTGAGCAACTTGAACATAAATTACGGTCAAAGAAAAATACGATAACATCAAGTCGAGAATTCGACCACACTTGGTCTTAAAGGCTACGGTCTGAGATTTGGTATACAAAGTCGGCCGTCGTCAAGCACGACGAATCGAGCGCGAGCTTGTCCAGCGACTTTCGACCCGATACTGATCTTTAGTTCAGCCAAGTCGCGACACATTAGGAGTCGTGACTCGTCAAGCTGTGTTTCAGGTGAAAGTGCAAGTCAGTAATCGTCAATATGTAGCAACCAAGATTGCGCACCTGTTCACCTCAACCCTACCCACGATATCCCTGCGCCTCCTTCAACACTCCGCTCGCACCATATGTCCGCAAGGAAAATATAGCTATTTGAGGAGGGTATGTATCCTCGTCGTGGTGGTTGAAGGGAAAGATGGTTCGATATCGATGTCGGCGATCCCCGCCTACAAGCAACCATATAGGACCCGGGACACCTCTGTATACACGTGGCATGTGCCAGTAGTGTGCCGCCGTCCGGGATCCCCGACCTCGACCACACCGTATGTTTACTACATGATGCGCATCATGCGAGAGGCCCAGAGCTAGCCTGCGCCTACCCGACCGAGTGCCGCTCAGCCAGATCAGACGGAGGCGCCGCCCATGTACATACGACGCTTTGTTGTGAACGCCTACTATCCTATTTGGGAAACAAACCCTTCGCTAGCCATGGAATATGCATCTGTCTGTATAAAAGCACTACAGAATGAAGAGGTAGAGCAGTGCGCCAGTCGCCCTCCTTCCCCCGGTCGCGCTCTCCCTATCCCTTAGAGACACCCATTCACCCCATAGAACACAACGACGATATCCGCCTTCTACTTCTATTTCTTCACATTCATCCTCACTTTCTACTCCATCGCGCGGCCTGCGGCCGCCCTGGTGGTCACGCCCCGGAAGGGCGATGACGTGAAGCACGCCCCAACCCCCACGGCGATTGCCCGGTCAGTTATCGGAGTGTTGGGTCCGTACAATTCCTCTGCCCAACGCCTCTCCTGTCGGGCACTGGGATGTACGGCGGGTGCTAACAGCCCCACATCTCCCATACAGGCGCCTCTATTATCGTCCTCGCATGCATCATAGGCCCAGAGAAGCTCCCAAACATCGTCTGCAACATCCCCCCCATCTGCAGGTGTTGCGGCCAGAGGCAGCGCCATCAACCACGCCATCCCGTCCCGACCGCTAGACGCCGTACCCCACGGAGTGCGGCAGCGCCGCTGCCCTCCGCGCCCCAACCCTCCCCCCGGTCCCCCGGTCCCCGCTGCGCCGGGGCTGGCCTACGCAGCGGCAGCACATCACGGGTACGAGCTACCTGGCGTCGCCCACGATGAAGAGAAGGAGAAGTACGAAGGCTCTGCTGTCTGAGTCTCCTGGCGAGACCAGCACATGCCAGGCGCTGCCCTCCTGTACGCCACTGCAGAGGGCACACCGCGGCCAGCTGTGGCTTCGCAATCCCTGGAGATACCTACCACCCACCCACCCTGTTTTATTAGCTACGTTCTAGAGCGTAGAAGGCGCGGCACACTTACCTCGTCACCCCGACCCATTCCTCATCACGCCTCTCGTCCCTCCTGCACGCCACTGCAGAGGGCACCGCGGCCAGCCGCGGTTGCGCAATCCCTGGAGATACCTACCAACCACCCTGTTCGATTAGCTACTTGGATCTAGAGCGTAGAAAATGCGACACACTTACCTTATCACCTCACCCATTCCTCATCACGCCTCTCGTCCCTGCTACCGCCTCCGCTGATGCTGATTGACTGTATTGGTAGCTTTTGTATTTGCTTTCGTGCTCTGCTACACGCTTTCGATATTGCAGGAGTATGTGTCTTTATAGGATAGCTTTCCTTTACCTGTATTTAGACATACCATCTTCTCCCCGTCGTGGCTGCCCATGACAATGACAATAAACAATTGTATCGAAGAGGGCATACCTCGGCGATTTGGCTGAGCGGGGGCGCGGATTGCCTCTCTTCGGCCGTGATCGGTGGCGCCGCAATGGGCAGAGGGCGGAGGCGCACCAGGAAGACGCCTACTGCNCAGCCCGGCACGCCCCGAGCGCGAGAAATTCGAAGTCTCAGGTACTTGCTGGGGGCGGTAGGGGGTCACGACCTGTGCTTCTCTGCGCCCAGACATGTGCGCGTGTGCTAGAGAACAATGGGCTACCGACGGGCGGTAACTCGGCGCACGGAAACAAAGCGTACGGACCTCTGAAGAACGTTTTCCTTATCAGAGGTACTTCTGTAAGTTCCGGTTGATGGAGTTTTGACATCCTCCGCGTGGAATATCTAAGCTTGTGGATGTTCATCTCTGATCTCATCATGATGCAGAACGCTGCAGCTTCGAGAACGAGACGAATGAGGCGCGCTCACTGGAGGCGTATCTGTATGGCTCCGGCCAATATCCGACCGTCGTTCCCGATGAGACCTGCTATAACTCTCCCCAAAAGTAAGCAGGTTGGGCATAGTTTGCGATAGAANAAAAAACGATAAAATTCGAATACGCTTGATCTTGAAGTCTACGGTCTTAAATTTGGCATACGAAGTCGATCGTCGTCAAGCACGACGCGTTGAGCGCGAGCGTGCTCAGCGACTTCGCCCAGATACTGATCTTAAGTTGAACCAAGTCGCGATTCTCCAGGAATCGTGACTCGGCGAACTGCATTCCAGATGAAAGGTGAGTCAGTCATCGTCAGTAAAATTCAACCAAGATTGCGCACCTGTCTACCCCCATGCCAACCAGTATTCCTGCGCCTCCCTCGACACTCCGCTCGCACCATACGTCCTTACGGGAATGAAGCTATTCGANGAGGATACGCACCCTCGTCGTGGTGGTTGAGGGGAAAGTTGGTGAACAGTACCCATAGAGGACGCAGGACACCCCACGACACACGTGGCACCTGGCGTGCCGGCATCCCGGGCNNGGATCGCCCACCTCACCTACCAACTTCTTGCTACATACTACGTGGTTTAAACACGAAGACATCTAGCGGGCACTCAGCAACTGTTACTACAAAGTATTACTACAACATGAGCCTCATGGTCTCAGCAAGCTTCGCCTCCGAATTTTCCAAGGCGTCTACAACTCAAAACTGGTAAGCGTTATAGTACTTTCCCTGACACCAGAGTCGACAGGTCTGCAGAGCAATTATACGGTATCATTCGTATTCTCGCGAGCATGCAATTCCGCAAGGTTGGTCGTCCTTCATCTACATATTAAGTCCACCCATATTTACCGCGACACCACTGGCAGCGCACAATGTTCTCCCGCCATGTCACCCCGCTTCCTACCGTCTTCGACGCGCTTCGAATCGAAACTGGTGCTCCAAGAGACATAGCAGTACATCCTTCGCCGACTCCATGCTCAAGCCGGACGACGGCGCACACGCAGACATCGACACCGACACAGACTCGCCTCCAATATCAGACACCGTGACCATGGGTCCATCCTTAACAACGCACCCTCATCTTCCGATATCGTCGTTCTGGGACCTCTTCCCCGCCACACTACGTCGCAGCTCGCGCTCGGAGGCCGACGCGATGGTCAAAGTCTGTGAGTGTCGACACCTGAACGTACAAATGGTAATACAGGTTCTAGCGCCCGGTGTCCGGACGTCTGTCCGTCCGACCGGCCGGCCGTCCGGCCATGAGCTGAACACGAGGCTGTGCTCTCTCACCAGGAACCGTTCGCAGGCCTCACCTGAGCACTTCCACGAGGCGATGCGCAAGTTTCAGCCTCTTTCAGAGTTCTTAATTGGTGTTTCATCGACAGGGTGCTTGCTTCCGTTAGGCCGAGCCCTATCGTGTCCTCGCTGAGCTGCTGTCAATTACGATGGAGCTTCACGATGGCCGAACGCCAGATCGCATCATCCGGACTGGTTATGAACGGTGCGTCTCGACATCTCAATCCTGCGATACAAAGCTGACGGATGACATAGGATCGCACCGGCCGTAGTGCAGCATGGGGGCGTTTGACCAGCAGCTCGTCTGCGCTAATAGGAGTGTCGTTGCCATGAGCACATGTCTCGCTATCGTGCCTCGGGAGATCTAGCTGCGTCAATCTCTCAACCCGCATCTATAGGCATCGTCATAACTCCTTAATTTTGAAGTCTAGAGACTTCTAATGTAGGGTTTGAACCTAATCTAAGCCCACTTTTCTCCAACGACAGACAATGCACTTTTCAATCGCCATTATCCCTCCTTTCCAGCTAGAAGGGGTCCGCATTTCCCCCAGAAACCTACAGTCATCCGTGTAGCTATCACGGAGCATTTCACTCCTATTTTACGTCGATCTCTACGTTTCCGCCGCAGTCCACAGCTGACGTCGCGCCATGCGCACAGCCTCGCGCCAAACGCACAGCCCCGCGTCCGAAGCCCCATCGAACTACAGTATCGAGTCTTCGTACTGTATACAGCCCAAAGGCAATCTCCGCCTACTCCCGACAATCTTATCGTATGCCGAGGACCATGTACAGTATGCGTGTGCCGCCACATACTGTACTCTACTCAACTCTCACCTACAGTAACATTCGACGGCCCCGCGCGACTGAGCCATCCGAGCCATCGATACGGACGCATTGCATGTACTGTACATACACATCCGCGGCTCTTTGCGCCCAAGCAAATGCCGTCCCGGCGGCACACGCACGCACGCACACGTCTGCGGCCATCGAATCGTCCAAAAGATGTAACACGTAGAAGCCTAGACGTATCGAATAGAACGTCCCGTAGGCGTCCAATCAGCATGCGACCCTGTTCGAGGCGTCCACAGCGCTAGCCTACCGCTCGGCGCCTACCACTAGCACTCCGCCTCCATATACAATTTGAGGCGCACCGTACACTACACGTTGCAGCCGCCTCCTCATGACTACTACCAAACATAGAGAGACGCTCTCATCGCCGCAACAAGCAGCCTCCTTCCTGATGTCCACTTCGAACTCCCCTTGCTCTTCATACCATTTCGGATGGGGACGAGAGGAGGGCGCCTGCGCTTTGTTCAGGGACGGCGGCACCGTGTGCTTCTCTGAGTAAATTCGGACCATTGGGTGAGAGTCTGAACAGCGAGCGACGCTACTAAGCCATATTTAGGTGGAGGCGTCGGTGCGCTTCTAGAATCACGGCCGACGCCGCGTGCTCCATAGACGCCAGGAGGAGGCTGCCGCTGGAAGAACAGGGCGTCGGCGAGGTATCCCTATGATAAAGCTTTGGGATCTGCGCAGAGGCAGAGCAAAGCGTCACCCCTCCTCTTTCCCTCTCCTCTAGAGACACAATCCATCGCCTATACTCAACAACAATGTCTTTCGTCGACTATACCCTCTTCCCCATCCTCGTCCTCACAATCTTCTGCATCGTGCGGCCTGCAGCTGCGGCGGCGGTCACGCCCCCCCGGGAAGGTTACGTCAAGCACTCACCGCCGCCCGCGGTGATTGCCTTGGGGATCTTTGCGGTCCTGGGTCAGTGCAATAAGCTCTCTGCCCACTCGGGCACGGGGATCTACGGCGGGCGCTAACGACCCCACGTCGCCCATACAGTAGTCACCGTGTTCGTCCTGGCATGCCTCGTCGATCCAGAGAGGCTGCCGAACATTGTGTTCAACGTCCCTCCAATCTGCAGGTGCTGCGGCCAGCGACAGCAGCAGCAGTCCCGCCATCCCCTCCCGACTTACCGACGCCGAACCCCACGGAGCGCGGCAGCGCCGTTGCCCCCATCCACCCCGCCCAGCCTGCCGGCCGCGCCGCCAAGGCGGGCATACACGGCAGCTGCCCATCGCGGGTACGACTTGCCAGGTCCCTCCTCGAACGGCAACAGCGAGGGGTGCGAGCACTCTGCCGCCTGAGTCTCCCGGAGAGACCGCTGGGCGGCAGAAGCCGCCGCCCTCTCGCACGTCGCTGCAGAGGGCGAGATCGACGCTGCGCTTGCCGCGGCGTCGGTTCTCGGAGATACCTTATATTGTGGGCTGTCAGCTACGTGTCGGGAGCGGCAGTAGTGGCAGCGTACTCACCTCGACCCCACACCCACCACCTTCCTCTTCTTCAACAAAGCTCAGCTGATAAGCAGCGGCGATGGCAGTGAAGTCTACCGTGGAAGGTTCTTTTGGCCTTCAGATCATGAAGGAGAAGAGGCCGTCTGCAAGATAGCCTACCGCTCGGCTGCAATGTCCTCTGTCGACCACGAGGCGAAAATATATACTACAAAGCTCCAGCACCTTCAAGGAATCTGCGTCCCGAAATGCTTTGGGTACTTCGTCAATATTGATCAGAAGAATCCGATGTCGTGCACTGTCCTCAAGTACTGCGGGGAGCCTATTCAGAAGACATTCTTGGAACTCGACGTTACCTTCAAGTAAGTTCCCTTGTTGATATGAACTCGTACATGCACTCAAGGATTTCTCTCAGGACGGCACTCGTTCATGCGGCTGTACATATTCACGACGCTGGGGTCAAACACAACGCCTGGTCAGAACGTCACGTTTTAGACTTCTCCGGGTTGCCCATGATCGTCGGTATGGGAAGTGCTAAGGAGCACAAGTGCAAGAGGTCAAGGAATATCGTTCAAGGCACGCCTGCGCCCCAGATGCAGGACTTCAAGTGCAATGAGCTGTACCAGCTATGCAAGGAACTCAATTACTGGAAGCCCGGTTCGTCTAACTATGACTATATTTTCTTAAGTCCCTGATCATATTCTATAGGGATGATCAAGTATATGGGCGGAGATGTCCCAATCACCAGGGGTTTGAGTACCAAATATCTGGTCGCCACGGCTCCGAAATACATACCTCACGAGGTAGCTCTCAAGGCGGCCAAGGCGGCCATCGAACGTCACATCAAACGTAACTATCCGGAAAAGTACAAGGATTGGCTGCGTAAACAACGTATGTGGCTTTTCTGCTGTGTGTTAATAGGAAGCCACCAACATTTTTGCCTTAGACGATCTCGCAGTCAACGCTCGAACGATAACACCGATTCAGGCTTAAGCCGGACCTTCCCCTCAGCGACTTGCCGGGGCTTAACATCTGCTCCCTCGTCATTGTGTATTGACTAGTATACTATCGCGATGTGTACTTATGGAGGTGAAGGCGACGTATGTAAACCGATAAGGATGCAATATGTTGTTTTCCCTCTTCCAGCTTGCCATCGACCGACATTTCAACCCGTCTGCCAGCGTTTAGGATTTCTTTGAGCCACTTTGTGGATCCTCGCCGTCGAGTCTCGTTGAATTTCTCCATCCATTGTCTCTCAAAGGTGCGCACGCGCTTCTTGATTGTGGACATGATGCCGATCGAGGCCCAATGTTGATTTCTCAGTATAAAGAGAGCACAAAGTTAGCAATGCGACAAGTCCTTTTCTGCTCTCCCGTCGAAATGTCGTCCTCACTCTTCCTGCATCCCAATCAACCTGTGCCTTTGGTTTTTAAGATCACTCATGGCTGCCTCACCTTTCGCGAAGCCCAACTGATATACACTGGCGATGGACTGAAGTCTACCGTGGAAAGCTTTTTCAGCATTCAGATGAAGAAGGAGAGGATGTCGTTTGCAAGGTCGCCTACCGTTCTACTGCTGTGTCATGCTTGATCCTTGCGTACTGTGGAGAGCCGATCAAGAAAGTATTCTCTGACCTCGACTCAAACTTTAAGTAAGTCCTTGAGATTACACAAGTGGGCGCCCATACCCAGCGCAAACCCGCTTGAAAGCACTGATGCAAGTGGCTGTCCACTGATACTGTAGCATTTCGATCGGTTCGTCAGTAACGGTAATGTCTGGTTCTAAACTAGCCGAAAAATGGTCCATGTAATCTGTAATGTCCGAGTCCGACGAATACATCTGACGAGTCATTTTTTGGTATGATTTCCGATTGGTTTTCGAGTTTTCGTAGTGTTACATCCGCTTGCAACCAAAAAAGACTTGTAATGAAAATTGTAAGCGGTAACCTGGCCGCTAACTAATGATGCTGCCAAAATTTTTTGTCAGCATACATCGTATTGGGAACACGAACCCTCTTCCCGCGACGAACTTCCACCGAGTCGCCATCTGGACCAGCCTCCTCGTTCGCCTCAGCAGCTACATCAGAGGCAAAGCCACCGTCCGAAGAAACTCTCAAAGGGATGAGCGACGTGTCCTCGGAAATTGCGGCGGAAAGGACATCGAGCGGAAGATCGCTATCGTCTTCGACGGCCTGCTCAACGTCGCAAGTGTTCTCTTCGTCTTCGGCCAGGGCTTCCATATCCGCAACGGCAACGAGGTGTTCTTCATAGTGCTCGTTGGTGAGTTCAGCCCAGAACTCAGGATCTGTGATCTTCAACTTATTGAGTTCAGCACGCGTTGTGCGAGGGTCGGTGAGCGACGCGTAGGACAGGTTTGCAGGGCCAACACGGCAAAGTTCAAAGGCCTGAAATTGGTTTGAGCATCAACAGAGTCTGGACACAGTCATCGTGGTACGTCCTGTCGCACCTTTTGAACAATTGCAGGCTTGTTTACGGCCTGGTAGGCATTCCAAAGCCAGCCCACGCTTCGAGCGCGGGATGTAAGGGGTATACGTCGTCTGCGGGGCCGCGGTGGGATGCCGCGGTGGGGGTGGAAGGGGCCCCGAGCGCGGGTGGATGGTGATGGGTGAGCTGACGGGAGAATTGTTGGCGGTGGAGGTGGCGGACTGGATGCTTGGGAGGGCAGACAGGGACGGAGGGGGTGACATGGGAGGAGTGGAGGGTGCGGAGGACGTGGGCGTCATGCCGGGAATGACGTCGGGGTAGTCTCTAATCATGAGCGCGATCGCGACGGCGCCTGTTGCGCTTATGCGGTTATGGCGGAGAGAAATATTGCGGAGACATGAAACCCGGACGACGTGCGCTGTGTAGGAGGGGGTCAGAACCAAACCAACGAAGGAGTAGCGTGCCTACCGAGGGCGTCTAATGCAGCTGGCTTCAGGAAGCAGTCATCGAGCTTCAGGGAGGCAAGCCCTTGCTCGCCCGCTTGTGGTAGAGCGACAGAGATGTAATCAATCGCCTTTTTGTCCAAGGCATTTTGGGACAAGTCCAAAAATTGGAGATTTTTGGCCTATCACATGTCAGAACCGTTCTTCATGCAATAAACGACACCGAGACGAAATCCCCGCGCATGTGCGCAGTACCCACCAGAAGGCACGTCGGCGTCAAGAATCCTTCGTATATGTACCGCGTCGAACGCACATGCACCTGCGAACAAGTCGCTACAGGAGAAGATGGCTTACTTGTTGGACAAATGAACCTATTAGCCGGAAAGCTGGTGTCTTGAGACGACGATTGGACGCGACCGAGATAAAAGTGATGCTTCCGGGGATGAGAAGTGCATGGAGTATTGGTTTCAATATCTGGGCTTGCTCAGGACTTGAGTAGATAAAGAGACACGATGTACTCACTCGCTCGTCCAAATCACACTCGCGGAATATGAGTCTCCGGAGACCCCACTCGATGGTGAAGACATCCGCAAGCGTAGCTGCTATCATAGGCGTGAGTTGCACCCCAGAGAAATCAACGGTGCGTGGATTCGAGGATGATGCATTCTGTGGGGGGAGACGAGATCAATGATCGATGCATGAGCAGTGTAGATGAACGCGCTGGCGCACCTTGAAAGCAGCAGAGACCTCCGGACGAGGCGGGTCATCTCTACTCATGCAGCATTCGCGATAGAACGACTCGACTTTTTCGAGAGACCACCACTCTTCGGTGTCATCAGGCCCGGTCGAGTTGCCTCGCAAGACACGCCGCCGACGCTCCTGCTCACGCTGTTCGACTAACTTCTTCTCCTCCTTGAGGTTTGGCGTCGATGGCGGGTTAGCCGCCGAGAATGGGTAGACGGTGACGAGTTCTGGGAGGATGAAGTGTGCTCGTTTGAGCGCTTTGGCTTCATCCTCTGCGGTGGTTTGCGATGACGCTTGGTTCGGGAGGAACTTGGAGATGCGCGAGAGAAACGATTGGGGGGTCGGCGGGGGGCGTTTCAAGATAGACTTCCCAGGAGTTGGAATAGTTACGGCCGAGGATGAGGGGGCATAGGAGGAAGTGGGAGAGGCCATGGAAGAGCGTACTCTACTACGTTCCTCCACTTCCTTTACGGCGTACGACCCCGGCGACTCCGGCCTCCGGCCGAGCGTGCCTTGCGACTTGCCAAATATCCCAGAATGGGGATCCCATTTCAGCGCGACACTCGACCGGCGAATATCGTAAGTACTGCTGCGTCTAGGTACACTATGGTGCATATGTAGAGTATAACAACAGGCGGGGGGTCTTTCGGTCGCTATGTGTCAATAATCTAACCACGGACACGAATTAGGGATATGCCCTGGAAGGCAATAGTCGTAGAGTAGGGCTACAAGGATACATACTCGAAAGCATATGGAACGAGTTCGTCTATGGGATATGTGAGAAAGCATTGCACAATCAACAAAACTTGATGGATGGGTGTTAACGTATGTTTGTCACATCGTGTCCATATAATCGCGGCAACGGTCGTACAGCCGCACCCACCTACCGCCTCCCCACTGGCGCATCCTTGCCCAGCCATCATGAGGAGCGACACGTTCCACCCACACGAGCACCGAGCATACGGCAAAGTCTGCGTAGGAAAGTTCCCGCCCCATCGCAACGACGCCATCTCCGTCCGGATGTGAATTCTTGTCCAACAGCATGGCAAGAAAGTCGAACTTCTCCTTGACCGCCTGCCATGCCTGTTCGCGCTGCGGCCCGGGGGCAAGATATCCGGGCATGCCCGCCTGTGACCCCGCTCGGAAATGCGCCTGCGTGCGCTCAGGGAGGCGCATGTGACTGAGAGGGACCATGATGGGCAGGAGCGGCTTCACCACCACATCGTTCAGGTAATGCACAAAGGTCACTTGCAACGCGCGGGAGCCTTCGGGGAAGATGGGTCGTGCGGGATAGTTGACTTCTAGGTATTCGGCTATGGTGTTGGCGTTGGAGAGCACGACGGGATATCCGCCGCGCTGAGGGTCCGCGATGACAGGCAGCGTGTATATCGGGCGGCCATCGCGACCCATAGCGGTGGGAGGGGCATTTATTGAGCGCAGCGTCTGCTCGACATTGTTGAAATCGATCCAGACTGTTCGGTACGGGAGTCTCTTATAGTTCAAGATAAATCTGTGAGTAACGTTAGGCCGATCTGTATGGCGCGAATAAAAGGATATGCGGACCTTATGCGCCAAATATTGGGCGCCCAGGGTTCCGGCATCGCAGAAGGGATGTCGTAGAGAGTAATGCTCGGAGGGGCCATGTTTGCAAGAGCAAAGGATGTGTGTTTAGTCTCTAGATCGGAGGGAAACCGACCTTTAAATACACATATCGCAGCCAGGCAAGTCATTCCAGATACCACCAAACCCTTGCGTTTGTCCGCATCAAACGAGAACCATCACCCGCCACATCATTCAGGAGTGCCCTCTCCGAGGGATGACTCCGCCTGAGGCAAGGATCCAAATTCGAAGGGTGTACAGCCCAAAATGCTCAGTGGGATAAATCCGGCAAGCGTACCCTCCAGACGCTTACACTCGTCGCCNGCAGGTCGTTCGCATAAGGTCCGAGGCTTGATTGACGTACTCTCGCCGAAGTCCTTTGAAAGCCGGNAGCCCTATATCCCGTACTCGTCAGAGTCGCCAACACATGCCGGCACAAAAATGTGGTGTAGCTGCTTTGAAAAGCTTACGAGAGAGAATCGGCACCGCGTCCCCGAGGTACTGACGGACCAATGAGTAGTAGTCATTTTAATCATGTCCTCGTATGAAGACATGTCCAGGGGATCTTTGGCATGGGAGGCTTTAGAAATTGCTGTGAAGACCGTTTCTGTTCGAAAGTTACCAGTCGTGGCCACGAGCTGCCACGTGCACACAGCCGCACCCCCGCTGAAAATTGCCGCGCCGACAACGTCGTCTCAGCGAGACTCGCAATCCTTCCGCAGCTCCAAAGCTGTAAAGATTCTGACCCTGATCGACGGGTCACAATTGACTCGTGAAAGCTCAGCAGACAGAGGTAGAGGTGCGATCTCAGCAACCCCCACCATTAATTCAAGTTGAACTGACCGGCATTCTCCGTACACCGCACTTCAGAAAGCAACGTAACTAAGGACGCCTCAGCGCTTCAGCTTGTGCAAGTACGGGGTCTTCGCACCTTTCATATGCGGCCAACACCGTCAAATGTTGCATCCGTGGAGCCCCGATAAGTGGATTGGGATGTAGAGCTGTCAAACACTTGAGAACGAGTTGGTCGTGGCAAAGCCACAACACCGCGCGTTCCCAGCATCCGGTGCACGCCAGGGCGCTTCGCCGCTTCTCTGACGCAACTTGCCTTTTTCATCCGAGGCGATGTTGTCAGGTTTGCTCGCAAGCATGCTTCCTGGCACTGGATAATACGAACACCAGTACCTATTTGTCCCATTTAGCTCGTCGAGATATGTGCCCTTTCGGTTTCTCTGCCCCACTAGACGTCTCGTCACACAGGTTTTTTCCTCCCTGGGAGAAATCAGGGCGCGACTGTAGGCTTCAAATGTCAGGGTATTGACTCGTCTTCTGACTGTTCCTGCTAGTGCCCTATTCCTCTTGGGACAGCGGGGCCTCGGCAGCCGTGTCCAGCCATTTTGCGCCCAAGGTTGGTCGAAACAGATCTATGGACTCGTAGCGTGGCATCTTGACTCTCTCAGATACGTCCCGGCTCCCAAGCCTAGGTGATCCGCCTCGATGGCTACTTTGCGCTCGCACTGGCTCATGATCCGAGAATGCCTTGCTTCCCAGGCTTATGCGACTGTCTGTAATTCTTGTATTGGGTGCTTCTACTCCGAGACATGTGCTGTGCCGGCGCGCGAGAACTCGGATTTTACGGCCTTCTCTGGACGTATCTCCGCCATCCTAGCATCTGTCTTCCTATTCAATGCGTCCCCAAAATCATAACCAATAGCGGCGGCTTTACGCTCCCTGTTCCTCCGGAACCTACACAATAGAATCGGCACCCGGCCACCGGACGGTTCCAACGATTCCTAGGACTCTAGGTTTCCCCCGACGCCGGTGACTGGGCGTTCCATCGTCATCTCCTTGCCGACGGTATAAGCTATTATGTCCTCTTCCGCCTCGAGATCTTAGCGCTGACGCCCTTGTTGCCAATCCTGACCATACAGCCAACCACTTGGCCCCCAACTTGACACACGATGGCTGCCGCACCGATCCGCAGACAGATGAGCGCGCGCATGCGATGTACGCTCCAGCAATTTCCGTGGTCGCTCGTTTTGTCCTGGTCGCAACCGTAGTGGCAGGTTGATAGGATAGCACCCGCAGACAGATGAACAGTCCTCCGTGGTTGGGTGAGTGCGGCTCCCGACCGTTTTGGACCCGCGTCCTCCGATTCACCGTCTGAAACAGGGCTCCACGTCACCTCCATGAGCGAAGAATGGATACGAGGTCATAGCACCCTGATGGTTCACAATGAAGAACATCTTAGTACGTTAGCGTTCGTTGGGGCTGGGCTGCCGTAGCGCGTGGCACCAAGCCCCGACAATACGCAGCAAAACGTGTAGATGCTAGGAATCCTAGGCTTTGTGAAGACGTACATCTGCTTCTTGCAATCAAACAATGTGATCCGCCGTGGTCGAGGTTCGGCACTTGCGGCAGCGCGAGAAGATTTTCGGTGGACAGGTACTGATGTCATGGTGCATTATCCCACTCCGGCTCGGCATGCAACGCGCGGAAACGGTTATAATTTCTTTGCTGGACCATTGCCTGACATCGACATATCCTCTCCTTCCTCCTCTTTCCCTGAGCTTCCTGCACGGTCTGCTGTGCGCGCAGTACCTCGCCGTTGCCGTCCAGACAGAGTCTCTGCCGGTGTCGATATCCTCCCGGAACCTACGATCTGCGACGAATCCTAATACCAAGAGGTAAGAATCCCAACCGAACAACCGGAGGTAGCCTTGGAGTATTACTAGGATTTTCTTGGGGATCGCCACATGGCCAGCGACTCTCTGATCGGTCCCGGAATCCAATGAACGATCGTGACATTGTCTGCACATGCAGAAACTAGGATTCATCGGGAAAATTTGAGAAGCCGGCGGCTGGGGCCCAAATGGTACGAAACAGCGCTCAGGCTAACTTACACCGCGCATTAGGGTCTCTGCGTATCATTGCGCAAACTTCCCATAGCCCTGACCGTTATTGTCCAAAGAAGCGAGCTGCAGTCTGCAGCCTCGTCGGCTCAAGGTGGTGGGTGCTGCGGTGCCGTCAATGCCCGTGGCAGACTCTATCGGAGACGTTCGTCCGCCTGGCGCTGTGCTGTATCGAGGTGCCATGGTACGTCCGATCTAAAAGAGTATGAATTGCGCTGTTGTGACTCAAACCTAGGACATCCCAGCTGCGCAGACCGGTGAACATGACTCTACAAAATGCAATAAGGGGTCTCAGAATAAGCGATTCAAAGGCAGTATTTTTAGAGGGGCCTCGAAGACATACATGGATACGGCAATGTCTTGAACTGCGCTAGGGTCTAATGCCCCAAAATAGGTATACGCGCGAGGTACAGCCCCGCGAACAGTGCCCCAACCCACGACTCTAAGTTTGCAGAGCCAATAGACCAGCTCAATGGAACGCTGGGAGCGGTCATGGCCTCCGGACCGGAGCGGGCGTCGAGGGCGGTGCTGGCGGGGTCGATGTACTCTAGAAAATAACTGGCAGTATTACTGAATTGACTCGGTCTGAGCATTCCTCGTGAGGGAAGATGTTCAAAATCGTATGGTTTGTTACCGCAGGGGGGCTGCGAATAGCCAACATTCAGGCCTAGTCACATGCGGGCGGTGGTCAGGGCCGGGTGATGCAATGGGATACGAAGGGAGGGAAAAAGAAAAATCCCAGATGCTATTCAGCCTTTATAATGGATGGGGAGCAGCATAGAATTCAACAAAGCATACAAATCGTATTGCAGGCCGCAGTCAAGATTCAGTAGGCGTTCACTCGCGACTGGCGACTCGGAGCATCAAGGCTCGTCACGTCACCGCGTCACCCCGTATATTTGCCTTATGAACCTAGTCTATGCAGGCGAAGATTAACAAGTCGTAATCAACACCCGTGAAGAACTTGCCTTACAGCCCGTCGACGAGGTATAGAGATCGATGGGGATGCCTCCACAAACCCTTGGCATCCCGTTATTCGCGCCGGCACGCCACTAAACCTCACCGGTTGAAGTGGCGTATTACTCTGCTCCAATAAAGTATGGTGAGTTTACGAAGTTCTTCATTGCTTTGCCTTCTGGATTTTGTGGTTCAAACTCGTTTGTGCTCGTCAAGCCCAGGAAAACTCCGACCGAGGTCAGCGCGTACGTGCCGGTCACGGATGTCACCTCACGTCACAGCTGAGCACCTGATCAGGCACGACGCGGTACGCGTGCGAGTCACGTGCAACAGGTCTGTTGATCAGTGCGAGTCTCAGACAAGGTTCACGATTAAACAAGGTTCCATAACTCCGTCCTCTCTCTCCTCCTCCCACCACCGGCGCGCCGCCAAACCCACCCCAACACCCGCACAACCATGCCCCGCAAAGCCGCGACAGACACCTCCGCCGAGCCCCGCCGCTCCGCGCGCATCAAGGACTTGCCCAAGGCGCCGAGCCCGCGCCAGCAAAGAAGCCCGCAAAGCCGCGGGCGAAGAAGGCCAAGGCGGCCGCTGCTGAGGACGAGGGCGAGCCCGCCGCTGAGAAGGCGGCTGAGAAGCCCAAGTCTAGCCGTAAGCGGACTGCCGCCGAGAAGGACAGCGGGGACGCCAACGGTGCTGCTGATGAGGCGGCGCCGCCGGCGAAAAAGGTGCGCATTTCAGTCCCTCACCTGGCCCCCTTTCCTCCGCATGTTGACACATTTTCTTCCTCGATAGAGCAAGCCTGACTCTAAGGCTGCTGCGGCAAAGCCGCCTTCCAAGGCTGCCGGCAAGCCCGCATCGAAGGCAAACGCGAAACCTGCGTCGAAGGCGTCTGCGAAGGCGCCCTCGCGCGCGGGGTCTACAAAGCCCGCCTCTCGCGCGGCTTCCGCGAAACCCCCTTCAAAGGCTGGCAAGCCTGCATCTCGTGCAGGCTCTAGGAAGCCGGCGTCGAAGGTGCGTTATCGTACTTCACCATGCTTCCCGGCATCTGCATCTGACCCCCGTTTCGCGCATTCCTAGGCTGAGGCCGCCAATGGCGATGAGGCTGCCGCTGCTGCTGCTGCTGCTGCTCCGACCACTGAGACTATCGCTGAGGAGCCAGAGGCGGAAGCTGCGGCGACTGAAGAACCTGCTGCGGTGCGTCTTTTCGGGAATGCTAGGAAGGTGGTTTGGCGCTGATCAGGTTGATCGTATGCAGGCTTGACCTTCGGCGTGTACATTGCCCACTCCTACGAGGCCCCCGTATCGTTATTCCATCGCCCATATCCTATCCTATCCCGCATCCATCTTCTGTACAATTTTGGATACAGCGCAGACACCCTAACACATATCGTCGAGACCTCGCACCATCATCACCGTGTACTCAGGCTTCGGGCTCCCCGCTTCTCCTGGACGCCGCGCTGTACCCTGTATGATGCAATACCTGTATTTGTCAAGGCCTGTGCAGTGTGTCCTCGCCGTAGTCGTTGTTTGTTCGTATGTCGTCCTCGCTGTCGTCGTTGTCTGTCTGTCTCTGTCCTGCCTGTTTGTGTTTGTGTTGTCTGTCTTATCGCCGAGTTTATTTACGCGTTACTTGTATATCCCCCTTCCCGAGCGTAACCCCGCCTTTCTTTGTACTTATGGCAATTATGTGACCATCCCGAGTCCCAAGTGCAAGCTCGTATGCCCGATATCCTGTTGGCCCCATGGTATATCTAAGCTGTCCGATTAACAAGTCACCAGCGACTGTCCTCGGAAGAGGGATCGAGAGGGGTTATCCAAGGGCGCGTGGGGCTCCTAGTGCGCACGGACCTCCGGAGCCCCGCGAAGGTATGGGGACGATGGCGCCGAGTTCGCGGTGCCGCGGAACACGGGGCAGGGTCGTTCGAATCACGCGTTGTGCCGAGTGCACGTGATCGTGTCGCGTTCTTGGTCCGAGTCCGCGACTCTTGGTGTGGCCTCTTTGCGCGACATGCGTGCATGCGGTTTGATTGTGAGATGGTTAGTTTGGTGTTACATGTAGGCGAACCGTATGCGGATATGTAGATGTAATGCGTTCGGTATCATAATCATGTCACTCACGGATACCAGTACTGGTACTTATGTTCTTTTGATGTATCTTGAGTACGCCGGACTGGAATATTTGGCCATCTCTGTCTACGTACCACCGCTATCGATATTATGGGTCGCAATCATGCCCCTCTTTCCCAGCTCCTGACAATGTTGCCGACGGCCAAACCAGCCCATTCTCCGATTACTAGAAAACATGTATCCCAGTCCTTGAACTTGGAACGCGTATACGTGTACGTGTACGTGTCAACCATAAAGGCGCGGGGATAAACAGAGTTCCACGCACGCAGCATCCCCTCTGTGTTCAGTCGTGCGAGATACGGTGGCGAGTTTTGCATTTGGAGACGCGAGACGCGAGACCTCGAAGCTGCGTATTACATATTGATCAGAATACGCAACAGATCGTTGCCGTCGATGGATGTCGTCGATCACAGACGCAGCATTGTCGTCGATGCTAGTGTTCACCATGACGTTCAGAGCCCCGACAGGATCAGACATCAGAGATGACAATGCTGGAGAGTGTACAGTTGGACGGTCTCCATATGATGTCGGATAGGAGCGAAGCGAAATCAGGGGGTGTAGATGTGGCAGAGCCGTGTGAGGCGGATGAAGGAGATCCGGTTGATAGTGAGACTCTGGTGCCCTACGATGTGGAATCTGGACCCTCTGGAGATGAGCATGGAGTCAAGGTGGAAAGCGTCGGAAGCTAGGCTCGTGGACGCGATAGCCTCGTCGTATGTGCGACGCGTCATTCTACACAAGGTGGTTATCGACCAGCGGTGCCGGTTCGGATGGGTCGGGATGGCTGGGACGCGCGTCGGGGTCTACGTTCGAAATCCGACTATCGCCGCTGGTATTGAGCGTCGACGGGTTTGAGATGATGGGCCTGCGAGTCGGTCGAGTAGGGTCGCGAAATATAGAGCAGATATCGACGACCAGTGGGACCATCGTGCTGGTACCAGGACGAGCGCAAGAACTTCAGCCGATACCTACGTATACAGGATCGACGCACTGGCACCATCGCTGATCGTTCTTGCTACGCTAGTCTCAAGTTATATGCGTCAGTTGAAGAAAGCTGAAGGTAGCCTCTCACCATAAATATCGCAGCCGCACAAGAGTGGAAGTCACTGGTGCAGTTTTTGTGCAGAGGAAGGGAATGAACCGACTTCGTGCGTTGTGCATCGGTGTAACTTGGGTTCTGCGTAAGCGAGACGGGCTATAAGACCTTCCTTAGACGATCCTGGTACCACGATCGTCGACGAGCGTACCTGTGATTCCGCCCTGGCACCGGTGACAGCGAACTCTACGATTGGGAAGACGAACCACAGAATATGATCCCCGGGAATCTCGGGAAGGGAGGCAAGCGTAAAAAAAGGAAGGACTGCCGGCTGAAGGCTTCCATGCCAGGGGCACAGGAATGTAGGGGTGTATTTACGACGCTGGAAGCGTTGCAGGACCGAGACGGGGCATAGCATCGATGTTCGAGGCATCGGGCGCTGCTTCACGTCAGGACTTTACTTGCCGACAGGCGAGGCTGTCTGAAGGCGTATTTCCGCTCTCAGCTAGGAAGGGCTAGCGCTGCTGTTATGCTTCTGGCCTTTGGCGCTGCGGCGCGCTAGTCGCTGTACGTGTGCCGGCAGGGCTTGGGACTGTGCATCTGTACGTGATTTTTTTTCTTGACGCTTTATAATTTGGAGTCAGCTCTCTGCTAGGCACGTCGGTGGAAGGCGTTTCGTACTTGTTGTAATGTCCGCTCGATTGCGAGTGGTTGAAGCTTGTTTAGCAGGAACGAAATTGACAACGAAGCTATTCTGAAGTCAACTTAGCTTTCGAAAGGACTACTGCACCGGAGATAAGTCGAAAGGACCACTTCAGCATCGGAGGTCCAGGTACGGCAGCTATCGGACCAAAACGCGGTGATTTTGCCGTACACTTCCTTTTCTGTACGCGCGGACCACAAGGCGTCTTCTATTTGCTTCCGGAGCCCGCGGACATGCACCTCCACGTCCACCCACGTCCATGGTCCAGTAACACTCGCCCACCGCCCGCCCGCCCTACTCCCACCTAGTTGAATTGCTATCAACTCACACAGGTCATCGATTGATCACAATGTCCAGTGGCGTCTAGCGTCGCCGTGTCACCTTCACCTTCTTGTTCATCATCATACCCTTAGAACCACTCGAGTCGCTGGAGTCTGAACCACCCTGGCACTTTTCTGATGCAGCACACTCTCACCCGCAGGGAGTCGAAGTACCGTATTCTCTGGGTCTCTGGCGGCAGGGTGGGCGATACATAACCCGCGGTCTTCTCGGGGCTCGTCAATGTCCGCTCCGCCGTCGAACAACATATTTGAATTGCGTCGTAATTGGGGTGCTCCTGCTAGGATTGGTCTTAGTCTGTGCCGGGGCCGCGTTTGCCTTGTGGTTCTGGAGCGATGTTAACGTTGGGTTCTGGCACTGGGATCCGCAGGCAACGACGCGGTTCGCGGTGCCTGAGCTCGGACAGAAGCGCGTCCGGATTGGTCGTGCATACGCGGACTTCATTAATGATTATGAAGTGCTGTCTCAGATGGTGCGTTCTCAGTCCCCGCTATTATTTTCGTGACGGCAACATGCACTTGCAATGGGCAGATGATCCTCGGACTCGCATATGTCCTTTCCGTCATGCTGGCTTCCCACCCTGCTGCAGGGAAGTTTTTTCGACGGCGTCAGTGGTCAGACTTCTGACTTCTGGGTTGCGCGGTGCGACTAAACAAGCTCAGCTCAACCCGTGGCCAGGCTTTCGCGCGGATATTGGCATCGATTCCGGTGATGCATTTAGACGCGCTCTCCCGCTCTCCCGCCGCAAGCGCCGTGACCATCAGTCTGCACACGAGCAAATACACGGGCGAGACTGGGCGAGGAATTATGTTATGGTGGCTTCTGGGATAGATGTTACGTTGGGGAGAATGTTCTGGGAGACGTGTCGCCTCGCCGGGTCGGCAATGGCTGTGGGTGGGCGTGACAGCAGGCGGGCCAGGGACCTTTGCATATTCGTCCAGTTCGGTCTCTGTCACGAATGTCAGAGCACAACCCCGTCCCGCCCATTCAACTCGTCCATATGCGGACACCCTCCTGCTATATTCGGCGCTGCAGCTCTGCGCGTTCGCGTATATAAACCTCGCGTCGGTCTCCACTCCGCTCGCCCTTTCTTCTTCCCCCAAGTCGTACAGGCCCCGCCTTCGCGCAGTCACTCTTTTGCCCCCGTCCGTCGCGCCTCCCGTCCCGCCCGTCGCTATGCGTTTTATCCCCGCCCTCGCCGCCGCCTCGGCCCTCATCCTCCCCGCTGTTGCCTCCTCATCTCGGGAACTCCACCAGTTCCGCCAGCGCGGCCCGCTCCTCGATGTCTGCGCCGACCTCGATGCCGGCCTGCTCATCAACCTCGGCTTCCCCGCCGAAGTTGCCGCCAAACTTGATCTCTGTCTGTGCCTGTCCGCGTTCCCGCTCCAGCTCAACGTCGACCTTGGGCTCGGCGCCGTCATCGACCTTCTTGGTCTGAACGTCGTCTCGGCGCTCCTTGAGGGCATTGTAAGCTTCTGGGTTCTTATATGCGCATATCTGGGCACGCGAAGCTTATTCGTCTCGACTGGTAGGTCGGCAATGGCCCCACATCGCAGCATTGCAAGTACCCTCCTGGTGCGACACCTATCTGCGAGGCGGGTAACCCCTGTGGCTTCAAGTGCCCTCCGCCTCTCGTCCCCAAGGGTGACCAGTGCGTGTGTGCTCCCCCGTACTCGGAGTGCAACGGCAAGTGCGGCTCGTTCCCTAAAGTGAGTACATTGTTTTTCCAATGTTCGCTTTCCTGACTGTTTGGGATCGTTAGGGTTGCCCGTCTTCGGTTCCCCGTGCTAAGCGCGAGACTGCCCGTCTCTTGGCGGCTCGCGGCTCCCCCGTGACCACCCTCGAGCAGGCGAACGCCATGTGCAAGCCCTCTGAGACTGTATGTGGTAGCGGTACTCGTGGCTGGGAGTGCCTCGATACGACTTCGAACCTCGAAAGCTGTATGTTTCCTTCAACACTGTCGGTATATTTCGCTTGCTCACGAATGCTTTTTAGGCGGTGGCTGCCTGTCGCCTGCACCCTTCCCTGGCAGCGAATCAGCGACTGGTACCGATTGTTCCGCCATCGAAGCCGCCAACCGCGTCCAGTGCTTGTCTGGCAAGTGCGTTGTCAAGGACTGCAAACCAGGCTTCGTAGTCAACCAGTCCGGCGATGGATGCGACCCTATTCCTCCTGCCCTGACGTCCCAGGAGAAGCGTGGCGACGACAGCCACAAGCCCAGCCCCCCTCTCATTGACCTCGACGTCTTTGCTGACATCCTTGCCAAAATCAAGATTGGCAAACGCGATCTCATTGACGTCGATGCTCTCGTCGCCGCGCTTGTCAAGATTCATCGTCGCGGTGAGGAGAAACGCGCTCTGATCGACATCGATGCCCTGGTCAAGGCACTTGTAGACGTCAAGCTTCGTCGACGAGATGGTGACAGCGGCAACGTCGTCGACGCCAACATCCTTGCTCAGATCCTCGCCAAGGTGAAGGTCGGCAACCTGATCGACGTCAACGCGTTGATCGATGCGCTCGTACACTTGAAGCTGCGCCGAGAGCACCACGACCTCCTTGATCTACCCCTGGTCATCCCCGCGGCGGTCAACATCTAGGCGATTTCCTTTCATTATTGGGCACTGCACGAGGATACATAGACTTTATCTCTCTCTCGTTTTTTACTCTGCGCTTTCGTTCTAGCTGCTGTCTGTCTGAACTTAACCTACGAACAGCGATGTCTGTGCGCATACCCCACTCTCCATGCATCTCTATCGACGTCTGGCTCGGATATGGTACTGTCCCTTTACCTACATGACCATGCGAAGGCTAGGCGAAGGTCTCTGATACCTACTGTAATAGCTCCTTGCCTCGCTGTCCTTTCATTCTGTTTCTTATTGGCGCAGGAGGCTCCGTTTTTGTTGGCAGGTGGTTGATTTGTACGCGCATCGCCGCGCGTTTGGTTGGGTTCGATGATTGAAAGTACGTTACATCAAGGAGACATGATATGATGCATGGTATGTGTTTGCACACGAAATTCTGTCATGTCGTGAGTCGTCGAGGCTTGGCTGTAACCGTGCGTAGATGGTATGCTAACGAGGGAGCTGGATCAACTCCACTGTAGACATCCTGGTGCCGTCGTATGAATTGTGGTGGCGGATCGTAAATGCGAGCGTATGCACGATCTATGAATTTACGTACGCGTCAAGCTGAACAAGATGAACGGACGGCAGATTAAGGGATGTCCGAGAGGAAGAAAGCTGTCGAACTAGTAGATGGGATGATTTGAGACGTACCGGTCGTGGTACGTGGATCAGGCCATGGGCTCAGCGACTGGTCGAGGGATTCTCCGTCCCGTCCGCGTCGCCGATTGCTGGTATCATGATTCACGGATGAGATTGTAATTCAGAAGCATCATCGAAAGTCGATGGAATGATGCGGAGGCGAGTAGGGGTGGACGAGGACGTGGACGTGGACGTGCCATAAATGCATTGCATGGAACATGTTGACGTCGGTGCCGGGTGTTGAAATATTGGGGATTAGGCAGAGGCCGGGCGAGATGTGACGTGTGCGGGATCTGGGGCGGCGGGGCGACAGGGCGGCAGTTGCATATGCTACGTTGAATGAATGGTGCTTTTGACGCGTTTATGATTCGTGTTTGGGATCTGCTAGATTCCGGTAGAGCTGTCGTTAGCGATTCTAGTGGCAGGTTCGTGCGCGTGAGAGTTGACGGCGAGCGGCTCTGGCTTCCTGCAGAGCTTCGAGATAAGTCTGGGCGGGATAGATGGGCAGAGAGACAAAATGTAGGGACGAGGAGAGAGCTCGGAGCTCACGGGCTGAGCTCGGAGCTGCTGTGCCGTTGAACCCGACCCAACGTGTGCGCAGTATATCGGTAGCACGATAAGTCGAATAATGAGATATGAATTCCGTGAAGGGCGGGGTTCATGCATGCAGTATACATACGTCCCGGCTGCTGCCAAGCTACAGGTTGGGATTGGGATTCCGTAAGACCCTCGCCGGCTCGGACCTTGTCGCATGTACATGTGCTCAATCCTTGAGGGCATCAACACGCTGCGCGGGATCAGCGAGGGCGGGCGGCCCTGGCGATGCAGGAATGGTGTACAGGGTGCGTGGTGCGTGATGCGTGCAGGGATCCAGATGGGGTGAAGCTGAGGTCGAGAGCGAGGGCGGTTTACGAGAGATAGATAGGGACTGCGTTTGCAGCCTGGCTCGCTCGCTCTGGTGCATGGTTGCATGCAGATAAGAAACACTGGACACGGGTACGGCAGGGATAATGTCGGATCTGCGAATTTTCGGGAATTTGAAACGGCAGATACTGTAAGTCGAGTCTGAGTTATTCCTTGACTCGGAGTTGGCGAGCTGATGGCAGATAAGTGCTCGACACTGGCACGGTTTTGCGCAGGGTTTCAGCAGAGCGGCCGCAGCGAGAACAACAGCCAGAAACCTTTAGAGAGACGAAGGCTCGTACGGCATGAACACATGCAGACTTCACTGCAAAGACCAACTGCGACGACTCGGGCACCATCAGGATCGCCGAAGATTTAATTTGCGTGTCGACAGCTGTGCGAGATGGGATGCGGCGTAACACGGCTACCCGAGCAAAGTCATTGTTATCGCTTGGTACTCACTTGATACGCGAGGCCCAGCTCCCAGCGGGACACACGATGATCTCCTCCACCGCCGCCACGCGTCACGGGAGCGTCGTATCTCAGGACTCGCCCTGACTTGAAATTGGCCAAGGGAAAAATCCTTGCATCGTGGCGTCCTAGATATGTTGTCGCGCATCCCTGCATGCGTTGCAAGATCGAGGCGCTCACCGGGTGATGAATATGCGAGGACCATGTGGCCACCTCTATCCGACGCAGAGCCAGGCCCCATCACGGAGAGCGCGAGCGTTGCCAGTGAACCAGGTGTTTGATGTTGCCTATAAGAAGCTTGGCGGTGAACGGGGTATAGGAGCAGTAGACGTGCACGCACATTTCCTACGCCCACCTAATTCAACCCAACCCACAGTCCACCATGCAGTTCCGCTCCTCCGTCTTCTTCGTCCTCGCCAGTCTGTCTGTCTTCGCCGCCGCGTCGACCGGCAACAACCTCCTCGTCCGCGAGAACGCGCTTGCTGCGCGCNNGGCCGAATGTGAGATTACCCTCGTACTGTATATGCGCGGTAGATGGAATGCTGAACATATCTTGATACCGTGACGTAGGCGGCCTTGCGGGCACATTTGCGCGCGAAATTGACGAGAAGCGTGGCCCGTGCCCGTGCTGCGGGTTCGCGGGCTGCATCTGCTAAGCCGGTCGTCAGAATAAATATCAGTGGTCCGCGGAGGGAGGGAGAATGCGAAGGACTTGGACAGTGTATATGATATGGGCTGTTGTTGTATAAAGAGGCGAAATGGTGGAAAGCAATGTTAGTTTAGGTTTGGTTTAGGGTTTATAAGAGGACTTGGGTCGTTACGAACGTCAGTGCGACTTCGAATTGCGCCATGGTGCGTCGTGCAGTTCACTCGACGCCTTGGAAGCGAAAGGCTCGCGGGAGCTCCGCGAAGCTTGGCCTAGACGTTTCCGTGACGTTGTATCGGAGCTAATTTAGGCTGCAAGGTATATGATATCCAAGCCGACCGCGGCTGACGTGTCATTGCGAGGTTTGCTGAAGCAGCGAGCAGTGCAATACAAAGTCTCGTGTTCATGTTCGTAAGGTGTGTTTACAATTGCTTCGTGTAAGACTAAGTGGCCTATCCCGGCCCATGTCTGAAGATCGGTCATTTTCCATGTTAGAGGAAGATGATGCCGACTGTTCTCTCACGTACCAGAAATCAGATATCCGGGTCGGCTGCTGCCTCGGGGGCGGGTCGTAGACTCCCAGCATCTGACCAGGTCCTAGACAGCGATCGAAATCACCGGCGGTCCCATGTTGCATCACGAGCGGCCCGTGGCAAGCCTTGCTCTTGATCCTTGGCTGATCCTAAAGTAAACGGGCGCGAAGTAAACGGGCACCAGCGGTATTGATCAGACCTAGCAATCGCTCAGCTAAACGTCGAGAGTCTGCAGAACGATGGCTTCACATGCATGCCTGAATACCCGCAGATACGACGGACTCGGGCTGCAGGGACATCACAGTGCCGGAAGTAGGACGCACAAGGCGGCGCGCATGGGCCTGGTGGCGCTGTCGAGGTGCGCAGAGCACATGCACTTTTGTTGCGGCATGCAGCCAAGCAACTCCTGGAGAAAGCAGCAGAGCGGGTTGTGCCTGTAAATGCATACGATAAGGAACTGGCCTATCTTTCTATCTTTAAGTAAGGGCACTGGAATGCTTACCTCTGCGATACTGTGCGGGTATAAAGGTTGGGTGTGTTGGATGAGGGGACGGCAGCCAAGGCAGTAATCCCTCGTCTTTCAAGCTAGTCACCGACTTCAAGTTCAGACAGCCATCATCATGTTCTTCCGCCTCTCTGCTGTTATGCTCGTCCTCGCGACCCTCTCGGCGTCCGTCGCCGCGTCGCCCAACCACGGCCTCACCACCCGCGAGGACGTGCTCAAGCACCGCGATACCACCTGTGAGTCTTTGCCTCGCCCCGAGTGCTGATTTAAAGAGAGCTGACGGCGTTTGTCACAGGCATCTTTGGCATCTTGGAGGCCGACGGCGCTGCGTGCTGCTGCGGCTCCGGCGTGTGCAGCAGCTGCTAGACAGAGGATGGCATTAGCGAGAGAGACGAGAAGAGAAATTGAAAGGGTCATACGAGCGCATATGCGAGGGATTTTTGAAGTTTCGAAAATGAAATGCTGTATTTTTGCACGCATTGATTGGAGAATGACCGGCGGGGCTATTGGAGGCCGGGAATTTGTTTGATGCTGACCACAAGGACGACGACACGCATCGGCGGTGTGTGGACCTCGGCCCGTGAAGGAGGGTGCCAAATAACCTCTTGACGGGGTAAATTGAGGCATGACCGGGGTATGCTGGCCATACGATGACGAAACCGAGAGTGACTTTGCAGGGAATGCAATACAGAAGCAAAACATTGATTTGAACATCGCGCTATGCTGCACTGGCGCCTGGAAAGTGTTCGGAGACTGTGAGAGACGATCATCGTCAGAGCGCCCATTGAGTATACTGAAAGTGATGAAGAGCGAGGAAATGAACAAGCTTGGCCACACGTGTCGTCTGAGAAAAACAGCCTCCTGTGTGGACGTAAAGACATTCGACGTTGACTCTTTTTTCGGAAACCACGAGGATGCTTGGTCGACGTCGTGCTCGAAGAATCTGTTCATTGTCAAGTCGGATAGCGAAGGAACAGAAAAAAACTTGCGACTGCAAGTGAGGTTCGTCTCAAATTTCCTGCCACCCTGTGGCAGCGTCGCTTGCAGTTTCGATCTTACTGGCAGAGGGTGTGATGCTAGCTTGCCGACCAACAGATACAGAACGTATTAGTGACGCATGTGGACTGGATCCGGAGGTAGCCCGGAGGTTCAGAGAAATTGATGGCCGTCCCGTCCACATGGCACCGATAGACACGGATGACATGCAGAGCTTCTGTACAAGAAAAGGGGAGAGAGGGCAAATTCACAAAAGTTTTCTGAAAGTTCGCTGGAGGGAGGTGTGAGTTGAAGTAAGACAGTAGAAAAGTTTGACAAATCGTTGTTGAATGATTAGGCGCCTATGTAGCGCAGCTACAGATCTGAGGGTCGCGTACACTAGCATCATTTCCCTTTACGTATAGCTCGAGCTACACCCAGCGTCTTACTCTCCGGAGCGCTTCCATGCCGATGTATACTTAAATAAGTATGTAGCTTCATCGTTGGCGGTCAATCATCTTGCTTCATCCCAGGTCAGCTCCCTAACCCCGCGTTACGATCCTCGAGCTCTTGTTAGGCCCCGCAGCCCCCGCCAGGCGCCATGTCGCCTTCTCCGTCTATTCACGCCGACGGCAAGTCCTCGAACAGCACCAAACACGAGGAGGACCATGACACTCCAGCCGACCCGCCGCAAAAAGCTCAAAGTTCGTTCCGGAGATACGTACCAGACTGGGTGGCCACGAACGTTCAGTCGAAGAAATCATGGAAGATGGTCTTCAAGTGTTGGCTGGCGACATGGGCGGCTTTGATTCTCTTACTGCCGCATGCTTCGTTGCAGGTCATGGGAAATGCGTGCGTCTTTTTCATCTGATCTCAGTGTTATGAGTAGGTGAAAGCTTATCGTCATCGACCACAGTGCTTTCTTCTCGCTGCTGTGCGCGTTCTTCCTTCCTCCTTACATCCCGCTACAGCTGTACATTATAGTACGTCAGAGGGAGTGTTTTTGAACTGGCGAGAGCTCATGAAATACACTCTTCCGCAGATGAGCTCCACCTTAATGCTTGGTCTCCTCCTTGGATGGGGAATTGGCTCAGCCGGAATGAGAGGTGCCCTTGCCGCTCGGAACCAGGCCGTACTCAAAGAAACGCTCCAAAAGGCCCAGGAAAGGTCCGTGGCATTCGTGTTCATTTGCTCGTACCGTCATCTAATATCAGGATGATCAGCCTTGTTGGTCTCTCTAATCCGGATCAGGTTTTCAAGGTAGAAATCTTCCAGGGAATGTTCTTGGATGCACGGTACGAATTTGAATATTCTTCGAAGCTGCAGCTTGTTCTTATTAGCATACATACAGGTCATCTGTCGTGTACGGCGTTTTCATAGGGTTTGGGTCGTTCATCTTTGCGTTAATCCGTGCATACTCCCCTCCCCTCATGTTCTTGAGCATTTTTGGCACAATCAGCCTAGATGTTGTCTGTGTACGTCACTTCCGCACTCCTTTCCTTTCTATTCCTAACTGTATCATGCAGACGGTAGGACCTCTGTTCCCTTTCCCGCAGTACACCCTGCCCTATACGCTCCTCATATCCTCTTCAATGTACTTCGCAATCGCCCTTTTTGTTCTTGTCACAGTCTTCCCAGAGACCTTAAATCATGCCTACCTCAATGGGGTATCCGGCCTCCTCACCCATGCACGGGCAATCCTCGTGATGCAAAACGACGTGCTCTCGAGCACTCCAGAGGACTTCGGCCCCGACTGTCCCAAACGCGAGCGATTAATGCAACACCGCACAGCAATGGTTCGCATATACCAACTGTGTACGTTTCCCCCGCCCCTCTGTGCTTGCCACTTCAGCTGAAGCTGATCGTGTCGGGCAGTCTCACAGCAGACAAAATTCTTGAACGGCGAGTTTAGTTATGGCCGGTGGAACGGAGACGATCTGAAGGACCTCGAGGTACCTCTCATAGCCATTGTCTCTCGCATCAGTATGTCCATTTGCATCTCCGACACCCATGATAAAGTTTACACCTTGCAGACGGCCTCCTCACGTTTACGAGATACGCCGGCCGCTATGCCTTCACCGGACCCGAGTCTGGCGACGTCAGCACCATATCGTTGACCACGGTATCCACAAAAGCCAGCACAGCCCCCAACCCCACCGCCGACACCTACCTCATGCAGCACCTACGCAATGCACAACACACCCGCGAAGTCGAACACGGCCTGCGCGTCGAGGACNTNATGCCNAACATCAAATCCGCAACGGCCGAGCTGCGCGACGCGTGCGTTGCGGGTCTCGCCGCCGCGCAGGCCACGCTCGATTTCGTGAACCACACCCGCTGGGCACGCGCCGCGACCACCGCGCCGGCGGCCACGGCGCACGATGCCGACCTAGATACGGCGACGGACGCGCTGCGTGCCGCGNTGGAGGNGTTCAAGACGACGGGGCGCAAGCAGCTCATGGCGCCCTACGCGGAGCTGCTCGCGGGTGCGACGGACGCGAAGGCGCAGGCGGCGCTGCCCCTGCGCGGGCTGTATGTAAGCCATGTGTTCGGCGCGTCGATGATCGTCACGGCGGAGGTCGTGCTGGCCCTCGTGGAGCGCATACAGGCGACCGCGGCGCGCCGGAATAAGAGTCGGCTGTGGGCGCCAAAGGGCCTGCGGACGATTGCGGCGGCGCTTGCGGAGCGGCATGCGTCTGGGGCTGGGGAGCAGGATGGGCTGTTTGGAGAGCAGGAGCAGATGGGGGACGTGTTTTGGCAGGAGGAAGATCGGAAGGCATACCGTGAGTTCGATCGCGTATCATGAGATTGGTGGTTTCTGACGAGCGTGGCGTGTGCAGGCCGGGATCCGGATAGCGAGCCGCCGTCGAATGTTGTCCAGCTCGTGGCGGATAAGGTGCACGATCTTCTACAGTGGGCGAAAACGCCAGAGGCAATCGTGAGTCAGATGAAAATGAATTTGAAGGGTTGAATACTGACGCCGCATTATCGCAGTTTTGCTTCAGATATATGATTCTGTCGGTTCTGCTCTGGCTGCCGTCCGTGTTAAGCACCTCTGCGCGTACGTCGACCGTTTCTTGGTGTGCTGCGAAGTTTCTGACATCTATTTTTCTTGTAGATTTCTACTACGTGAACAAAGGCGTCTGGTAATCATCAGTCCATGGTGGATATCAGGGATACTGATTGAGTGTGCCACAGGGCTCTTATCATGGCGCAGACAATCTTGAACATATATGCTGGCGATCAGCTGTACAAGTGAGTACGTCGCTGAGACGTTCGAAATATCCCTCATGATGATCGCCCTAGTTATTTCGTCCGGATTCTCGGCACGTTCTTCGGCCTCGTATATGCGATTATGGTTTGGTACATCGGTAGGACATGCGCCTTTCTAACTCAAATGTAGCCTCATTCCTCGCTCTTCCGAACAGGTTCCGGGAGCGGCAATGGCAATCCATACGGCCTTGCTGCTAGTTTCGGCGTATTCTCCATTCCATTAGTGTTCATTCGCTTGTATGCGCCTCCTCAGTACCTGCAGGGCATCGTATTAGGCACAGTGAGTTGCTGGATATCACTGACCATCGTCTTGTCTTGAATTCACCTGCTCAGGCCACCGTGGCTCTCATCCTTGGTTACTCGTGGATCGACGGTCATATTCCCGTCATCTCCAACCCCGGAACAGGCTGGCACGTCGCCTGGCGGCGAGCTGTGCTTGTGCTGATCGGTGGGCATACCATGTCTTTATCTTCTCCCCACTTACCTCTGATGCACCGTTATCTACCAGGTTGTGCCGCAGCATTCATCCTCATGATGCTCCCGCCGCAATCTGGCCGCAAGGCCGTCCGCATCCGCAACGCGAAGACGATCGACGGCCTGTCGCATGTCTACGCTGCCCTCATGTCCGCGTGGATCACAGACCCGCTCTCTGATGCAACCGGCGTCGAGCACGAGAAGGGCCGCGGCGTGAGCATGATCGACGCGCGGCTGGGCCAAGGGCTTCCGCGAGCGTCTCGTGGGCGTGGGTGGGCAGCTGCAGTCGCTGAGCGCATTTACGGATCTTGCGCGTTGGGAAGGCGGGATCAGGGGGAAGTGGAATTATAAGGACTACAAGCGCCTCGTGGAGGTTCAGCTGGAGATGGTGGCATGTCTGTCGTCGGTGAGTTGAGATATGTTGCTGGTACGCATCGTACTCATATCTTGATTCATCTAGCTCGGTAGTGCGCTGTGGAAACTGGACAGTGGATGGCGGCAGTCCTTCCTACACCATACGAAAGTCGTCAATCCTAACTTCGTACGTCCGCGATCTCTTCATTCACCCATCGAATAACTAACCTGACGATCTCTGACAGATCATGGACGTCCTAGCCATGTTCTCGCTCGTCTCCCAATCTCTGCGCAACGGCGAGCCCATGCACACCGTGCTCCCGCAGAATCTGCTCGATCGGCTCTTCTACCACCACTCCCCAGTCTACCTCAGACCCGACTCCGATACCATGGGCATCATTGACAAGGCGGATATGGAGTCGCTTGAGCACATGTACTATTCAACGGCGGTAATTGCCGTGTTCCAGCTCATGTCGGTGCGTTGTCCTTTCCCCTCTGCGCGTTTGCGTGGTACTGATGATGTACTGGTTTTGGCTGCGAAAGAACCTCAACGAGCTGCATATGATCACGCGAAAGTTGTGTGGCCAGGTTCCGTTCCAGGGATTCGATAAATGGCGGGACGAGCACCAGCGCGCGCATGCTCCGGTATAGACTGTGGGCGAAAGGATAGCAGTAGTCGAACGGACTATGTTTCTTTTCTTGTTGTGACTGTTGGTTGATGTTCCGATCTTTGTTAGAGAAGATTGCGCGCGCTGTGCTGTGTCGGACGAATTCTACACGAGACCTGTATTCCTGGGATACTCACCACGCTATACCTTTTGCGCCTTCTTATCGCGATTGTACACTATTCTCTCTATAGCCACTGACTAAATGCACCGGTGCGCAAGTTATCATTCAATTTCTCAAAAGCGCCAATATCCCTCCTTAACATGACCCCTTCTTTGTCTTCAGCGCTTCAGCTTTAAAGCTTTGAAGACTCGGCGAAACTTCTGAGAGAGATTCACTTGAAATGCCGAATCGAAAAGTTCGTAAGGGATACCTTGATGCACCATCTGACTGCGTTACGTGGGAATCGAACCCCCGGCGGGTCGATGGCATTACCACTACCCCATTAATTGCCTGCGAAGTAAAGCTTATGAGTCAAACAACTCTGATCGCGGCGAGCCACTCGGTTGTCCGAGGAGTCGTCCACTGAGTCACTCACGACGGTAAGCCTGGCGCAGTCTCATTCTCTGATTGAACACAACCTGACTACGACGTAAATCTGAAGAAACTTCAGATGGATTCTGTCTATGCCTTCCTTGCCCATGGCCAGGGATGATGATATTCGAATCCGAGGATTGTAGAATCCCTACACGACGACAACCTCTCAGGCTAATTCCTCGCATTCGAAGCTTACAGCTAATTGGTCCCGAAAATTAATGGATATATGGGTATGACCGTGTAACACCATTTCCCGCTGATTCTCAGTCAGACGACAATCGCTTGGTCAATCTTTTTGCGCCTAGTGCTCGTTGGATACCGTGTCAATCTAGTATAGTCGGCCACAAGAGAACTCGTCAAGTATCCAGTCACATCATCCAGTCCTCTTTCTTACGACCCATTAGCCGTGGCTTCCACCTCCGATGGCTGTCGCTGCAGCCTCTCAGCGAACTTCAGCTCCATCGCCTCTCTCTGCTTCTTCAACTCCATCGCTAGCCGATCCTTGTATTCCTTCCCCATCTCCCTCCTGAACGCGTTGCGTTCTTTGAACAGCTTGAGCCCCTGCTCGAACTGCTCCCCTCTGTACACCCTGTGGACTTCCAACTCACTGGCCGCGTACTGATCGCCAAGCATATTCCTCTGGCGCTCTAGGGCCTCGTCCCTGTCCTGCCTAGCAGCTGCTACTCTGCTATCGAATGTGGTTGAAAGCTTGACGAGGTCCTTGTGGAACTTGACTAGGTGTTTCTGGAGCTCGGCGTCACGATTTTGTTTTGCCCTGTCGATGACAAGGAAAACCCATGGAGGGATGGCATTCCCGGTAGAAGAAGGATCCAATTCCACAGGGTCGAACGTTCGAAGAACGGAATAGAGCTCGTCGTCGATCTTGTTTATGCCTGAGAGAATGTCTCGCATAGTTTCTTGAAATTCTTCCGGGTAAGAGGCGCAGCCAGGAGCGTATGCGTCCTTCATTTTCTGCACTTATTCTGTTAGTAACTGATCCGCAAAAGCAGGTATATCAAGTCACCTGTTATAGTGATTGGCAGGGTCGCAAGATTGAGATGAGATGAGGTCTTAGTCGACTGAGTCCGCGTATCAGGCCGTGTTTTATACGGGATGCGACAATGCGGACAGCAGGCCACACTCGTCGACCACATTTCGCTGGCTTCTGTGGAATCGAAGGAGCTTCTAGGTTGTGGACTGCATTCTGATGTTGTGTGCCCTCATAAGTATGTGGCCCGCCGAAAAGATAGCTCGTCCGTGTACAATAACGCTGATAAGGAAAAATAGGATTTTGGCATGAACAATAGGTACTCGAGTACATTCAAGCCGCAATACACACAGCCCTATTGTGGACAATGTCGCGATGACCACGCGCATGAACATTGTGGACACAGTTATGGCGGTCCGCTAGTTTTTGTCAGTAGCTCATTCAAGGCCTGCGAAACCGCGTTCACACCGTCTTTCACCATTACCCTATCCTCCTCAGCAATGCGATCCGCCAGTCGTTGATTGAACTTGTCCGGGTGCCACATCCTAATCGCTTCCCTAAGCTTCTCCCTAACCGTCTTTCCCTCACCATACAGCGGATTCAGCACGAAATTCTGGATTTCAGACTTCACCAAGTCTTCGGGACGTTCCGCACCAATTGCGATGGGCCACCCGATCATGTTGAACCTCAGAGACGAGCCTGAGATATGCGCCCACAGGATGTCGTACATGCGCCGATAGACGGCCGCTTTACTCCTTTTCTCGCTCTCCTCAGACTCTTTCTGGATCCGACCTAGCTTTTTCTCGGCTTCGGCCTGTGCCAATTGAGCCGATTCCAGGTCAATCTTGGTTTTCGATTGCTTTTCCTCGGCGACCTGGCGCCGGTCTTCGGCAGCCTGTTGCTTTGCTTCTGCCTCCATCCGCCCGCTTTCGGCCTTCTCCAGATCAGCGGACAGGTTCGCAATCTGGAAGGAGAATGAACGCTGCGAGAAAATTGAACGTCGCGTAAGTCCTGGTAGCTCGTGAACCACGTGGATACAACATACCTTTTCTCCGAGAATCTTCGAGCATTTCTCAATCTCGGTCTTCAAATCCATCTGCAACTCGCCCACTCGCTTCTTTGCCAGACCCAGTTCCTCCAGCTTCGCATTCAGCATTGACTGGTGGCTGGCACGCATCTCTGCCTCTTTCTTCGCAACCTCCTTCTCGAGACGAAGGCGGTCCTGCTCGCGCTGCTTTGCCTCCCTCTCCCGCCGTTGGTCCACGTTCCGTCTGACTGCGTCTTCGGCATGCCTCTTCCTCGCATCGTCCAGCATCTCCTTCTGAAGCTTGTTGAGCTTCGCCTGAGCACCCTCTAATTCGCCCTTGACCTTCGAGAGCTCCGCAGAGAGCGTTCCGCGAGTGCTAGTCAGCTCCGCTTCGACCTTCTTCCGCAAAGCCCCCTCGTCGGATGTGCGTTTGTTGGCCGCCGTCATGTCGCTCTGATACTGCGCATTCCAAAACGCTGCTTCCTGTTGAAACTGGGCTTGGAGGTTCGCGAGGTCCTGCTTTCGTCGGCGTTCATCCGCCTCATGCACCGCCTCGTGATGGGTCTTGAGGTCCGCGAGAGTCTTCTCATGCCGAGCGCTGAGGTCCGCAAGGGTACTCTCATGTTGGGTATTGAGTCCTGCGAGTGTCTTCTCGTGCTCGCATTTGCACTCCGCAAGAGCAGCCTCGAGGGCCTCGATGTCCGTAAATAGCGACATTCGCTGCTTCTGCAGCGCCTGGCTGCGTTCACTGTTCTTGTCGCGCTCCACGCGTCCAACCTGATTGGCCCAGCACTTCTCCATCTCCTTAAGCTCGGAAAATACAAGCTTAGCAAATGCCGCGAATTGTTTGTCGGCGAGGTCGTCCAGGTCCTCCGTAGTGCTGGTCAGCGTGGCAGACAGCCGCGCGGTCTGCGTCGGTGCGCGTGTATCCTTGACCATGCCGCCCCAGGAAAACGGATGCGCTGGGTCGTAGCCATGGGCGATTTGGTGTGAGAAGCTCTCGGCTTTCAAGATGGCCTCTTTGATCCCGTCGTGGAGGTACTGGCGGCACTTGTCGATATGTGCGCGGATCTTGGCGGGCGGGCCGTCGTCCTCATCATAAGGAAGTGGCGCGCTTCGGCTCACGCTCAGGGATAGGCGGTTGACCTGTGCGGCGAGCGACAGCGATGGAGGCGAGGTAGTGGTTGAACCTGATGGCGAGACGCATTGCGAGGTCTGCATTGGCTTCGGAGGAGTTTGTGGCATCTCTGGAGTGGCGGGACCTCCGCTGCCAGGACTTTGCATTCTGGTCTACGGTTGTGGGAGATCAGTAAGGATTTACCTAGAGTTTGATGTGCCACGACGCACCTTAGAAGATGAATATCTCGGGTGATATTGTTGTGAGATATGCCTGAGGAGGTTGAGGGGAGGAAGAGAGGAGATGGAGAACGACAGGCAGGAGACTGCGTCTTATAAACTGACATGCAGCGGGTATCGAAAAGGGACACAAAGGCGTAGGACACCCAAGACTTCGCAGTGCATTGAGCCACTTCCTTCGCCAAAACCTACATTGCCGCTTGTGACGAAGGAAAATTTTTGGACTTGAGAGACATGTCAGTGCCGATATTGAGATGAAACGGCCCCATTGTCGAAGCAAAGGTGGCAAAACACAATGACTGCCGCTGTCAGTGTGGCAGGCATCATTATCCTTCAGTCTTGCAAGGTAAAAAGGAGCTTGTCTGAGACACTAGTGCGAAAAAAAGGTGAAAGGAGAAAGAAATGCCAGTGGTTACAGTGGCATGACCGAAAGCTTTAGCTGCGAACTTCGCAAGAACGAGAACGTTCGGCAAAAGCCGGAAGAGGGCGCCAATTGGCAGGGAACCTGAGCGACCATGATGACATGGACCACCTTCTCTCGTACTTCAAAATTTCGCGAACTTTCCATGTCTACACGGAGGTCTGCATTAACGAACGGGATATCGCATTGTCAAATTACCTCTAAAGTCCATATTTTTGTGTAACGATTTTCCTTGCGAACCCACCTCTCTCCCATCGTACCCCTGGTCAAGAGCTCCCTGCTGAGGATGCAGAAAACCGGTCAGATTTCCATCCGCCTTCTCTCTTTATTCTCTGCGTGGTGACAGAGCCGGCGTGCGAGGGCCTGCGGCCGCGTTCGGAGGCCGCCGCTAAACTCCTGTTTCGCCAACTCGAGGTTGATCCCTCTGAGCGGCGGCCCGTAGTCCATGAGATGGCTGAAAGAGTGTTGTCGATATCTTTGTCGAAGAAAGGAGTGGATGAATCGGCAAGACGCCGAAGGCTGTCGCGAAGATAATAAGTTGGATGAAGTGCGCCCTGCGCTTGCCATGACTCGAGAGCGACACGGGGGCGTATTGATGGATGTCCGACGGACAAGCCATCTTACTGAACATCTACCATTGTTGCGGAACTGAGACTCGTGATTGTGACCAAGTCTGTTCGGTGTTGAGACTTCAGCATTGACACCAGTGGCCTGTCTTAACTGTTGTCCACAAGCGCACGCACGGAGAAGCTGAAATGAACGAATGAATAAGAGATCGTTAAATACTCGTACATCCACGTCCGAAAAACACGCACAACAATGACCTGGCCGTTGCTATGATTTACTAGCGTAGGCCAACATACCGTTCAAGCACTTCGAAACGATATCCACGCCCTCCTTGATAGAGGCCCGATCCTCTTCCGCAATCCGACCCGCCAGCCGCTGATTGAACTTGTCCGGGTGCCACGTCCTGATCGCCTCCCTCACCCTATCCCTATCCGACTTCCCCTGCGCATATCGGGAATCCAGCACGAAAATCCGGATAGCAGACGGCGTCAAGTCTTCGAGGCTCTTCGCGCCATTCGTAACAGGCCAGCCGATCATGTTGAACTTCAGAGGCGAGCCCGAGATGTAGGCCCAGAGACTGTCGTGCATGCGCCGATGGACTTCCGCCCCGCCCGCCCCACCGCTACTACTGCCACTGCTGGTCTTCGCCACTGCGAGTTGTTTGCGCAGCCTGTCGATGGCCATGTGCTTCTCCGCAAGCTCGACTTTGTGCCTAAACAATGCATCGTCCAGCTGTCTCTGCACGTTCTTCCGCTCGTCCTCAGCCATGCCCTGAGCGAGCTTGGCGGACATCATGTCCCGCTCGCACGTTCGGTACTTCTTCTCGACCTCCCGCAGCAGCTTCTCGGCCGTCTTGCGCTCTTCGACGGCCGTCTTGAGATTCGACTCTGCGGCCTTCTGCTTTGCTTCCGCCTTCCTCTGTGTGCTCTCGGCGTATGAGAGATCGTCAGAAAGCTCAGTGATTCGGGCTTCGGATGAGTTCTATGATTAACCGTATATATAAGTCTCGACGGTTTGTAGACTATGATATATGAAGGCAGGACATACCGTATCGTTGAGCAGTGTCCGGTATTGCTCCTTCTTCCTCTGCAGTGACACCTTCAGGCCGCTGACCTGCTCCAGGGCGCTATCGAGCTGTTCCTGTTTCGCGTCCAGCCGCGCCTGGAAGAGTGTACGTTCTCTGGTCATTTCCTCCTTCTGGAGAAGACGGTCCTGTGCTCGCTCCTCATCCTCTTTCTCCCGCCGCCCCTCCTTCTCCTTCCTAGCTGCGTCCTCAGCCTCTCTCTTCCTAGCTTCATCCAAGACCTCCTTCTGAATCTTGAGAATCTGTGCCTGAGCACTCTCCAGGTCGCCCTGGAGCTTCGAAGACGCCGCACGACTGCTAGCCAGCTCCTCTTCCGCTTGCAGCCGCGACGCCATCTCAGCAGACACGCGATCGTTAGCCGCTGCCGTCTCGCTCTGGTACTTCCCGTTCCAGACCGCCGCCTCCTGCTCAAACTGCGCCTGCAAACTCGCAAGATCCCGCACGCGCCGCTGCTCGCCCTCCTCGCACGCCCTCTCAAACTGCACCCTCATCTCCTCAAACGCCTTCTCGTACTGACCACTGAGCTCCTTCAGCGCCGCCTGATGCTCTCGCCTGCACTCCGCCAGCGCCGCCTCGCGCTTCGCCTCCTCCGCCTCAATGTCCTTCCAGAACGACGCGCGCTGCTTCTGCAGCCGCTGGCTGCACTCGCTATTCATATCGCGCTCCGTGCGCCCGACGCGGTCGGTCCAGAGCCGCTCCATGTCCTCCAGCTCGGGACAGACGGCCTTGCTGAGCTCCGCGAACTCCCGCGCGACGAGCTCTGCGGCGTCGCTCCCGCGGAGGAGAGGAGCGCAGAGAAGCGAGCCGGATCTGGGTGTCCTTGGGCGATTTGCTGCGCGAGACCTTCGGCTTTCGCGAGCGCGCCGGCGAGGGCGACGCGGAGGGACTGCTCGCGCTTGGTGATGTGCGCGCGGATCTTGGAG
>SEOQ01000590.1:0-17987 GCA_004679275.1 Dentipellis fragilis
GTGGGTTCGAGAGTTAGGGTCGGATGAGAGGTGGGTGGATGTTAAATTTGTGCAGACCTGTGGCGACGAATTGTGTGTCCTCCGCCAGACGCGGCATAAGTGCTCCAAATTTGACCTCTCTGCATACCATGTGAGAGAGAGTTCGTAGTGATTCGTAGTGGACATCGTACTTGTTGCACCATATATCAGGATTCGGCGTGTCACCAGCCTCCCATGACTTTAGCGAAGGCTCGAAGACGCGTAGCCAATATTCGCGCGACAAATCCACCTAGCCTGGTTTGAGGTCATCCGGACAGTATACCTTTTTGAAATTACTCTGACTTACCATGGTGCACGGGATATCCAGTTTTTTGCACACGCGCTGGACATCCTCCCAATCCTTCTCCCATTCGCAGCCTCTGTCCGTTCCGGACTCGTCGCGGGTGTCCCAGTTACGCATGAAGACCGCAGAAAGGTCATAGTCCTGCGATACTGGTCAGCAGTGGGATTTGTGGATCCGAGTTTCTGTTGCTGACTTTGTCTGCTAGTAATTTGGCACATGCCGAAGAGTCTACTCCGCCTGACATGGCAATGACAACTGCAAAAATTCCTCAAAATTAAGAAAGTAGATACATGGCTGGTTAGAACGCACCTTTGTCGCCATTCCGAGGATATTTCGGGGCAGCATAGCATGTGGACAGCGCACGCTTGAGTGCACGGCCGGTAGCAAACATACGTTTGGTCTCGACAGCTTCTGGTTTCGCCGGTGCCTTGCTCGCGAATTGTCGAGGTCGCTACAGGAAGCCGGCCGCCTGGCGCGACAATGAATCACGTGCTGCACGCGGTCGGATTTGTTCGGGGCGAGGGCCGAGTCATTGGAATAAGTCCGACGAGCGTCTTCTTTAAGCAGGAGTCCAAGCCGGCTTGCCTGCTTGACTCTTCTCTTCCTCCTCCTCGTCCTCCTTCCCCCGCATCACCTCGCGGTCTGCTAGCCTCAGTCGCAGGTCAAAAATGTACTCTGCAGCACCAAAAATGCGCATCGCCATCGCGCACAAGACAGGGGCTGCCTTGACCTTCTCCAGGTCAGGCTCGTCCGCGGTCACTGGCACATCGTTCCTCGACGCAAAAACAAGAGTGAAGGAGCATGCGCGTAACATCAGCCGCTCGTCGGCACAAAACGCTGTTGTCTCGCCTTCGGTGTACGTTTTTTTACAGCGTCTGCATGGCTCACATGACTCTGACTCGTCTACCGTAGGCGACCAACCCCTGCACCAGGCTTTCAGCAGCTGCCCACAAAAAACAACGTGCCTAATGCTCCCCCAGCCCTTACGCCGCACCCGACCACGCCTCTGGACCACTCGTTCGTGGGCATGTCCGGTGGCCAGATCTTCCACGAGATGATGCTCCGCCATGGTGTGCAGCACATCTTCGGCTACCCCGGCGGCGCCATCCTCCCCGTCTTCGATGCCATCTACAACTCGCAGCACTTTGACTTCATCCTGCCAAGACACGAGCAAGGTGCTGGACACATGGCCGAGGGCTACGCCCGTGTGTCTGGAAGGCCGGGTGTCATCCTCGTCACGTCGGGTCCTGGCGCGACGAATGTCGTGACTCCCATGCAGGATGCCCTCAGTGACGGTGTCCCCCTGGTCGTGTTCTGTGGACAGGTGGCGACGTCCGCTATTGGCTCTGATGCTTTCCAGGAGGCGGACATCATTGGTATCTCGCGGAGCTGCACGAAGTGGAACGTAATGGTGAAGGACATTGCCGAGCTTCCCCGAAGGATCAACGAGGCCTTCAAGATCGCGACGTCGGGTCGCCCGGGACCCGTGTTGGTCGACTTGCCGAAGGACGTCACTGCGGGTGTCCTCCGTACTCCCCTGCCCTTCAAGGCGACCACCCCTGGCTCGAACCTCGGCCTGCCCTCGAATCCTCTGTCCTCCATCACTCCCCAGCCTGACGGCTCCACCACCGACATCGACCTCCTGCGCCGTGCTGCCGATCTCATCAACCAGGCAGAGCGACCAGTGATCTACGCCGGCCATGGTGTCCTGGGCTCCGAGCTCGGCCCCAAGTTCCTCGCGCAGCTCGCCCACGAGGGCAACATTCCCGTTACCACGACGCTGCAGGGTCTCGGCTCATTCGATGAGCTGGACGACAAGAGTCTGCACATGCTCGGCATGCACGGGTCCGCATACGCGAACCTCGCGATGCAGGAGGCCGACGTGATCATCGCTCTGGGTGCGCGCTTCGACGACCGTGTGACGGGCAAGGTCGATACGTTCGCACCCGCCGCGCGCGCAGCGGCCGCCCAGGGCCGCGGCGGCATCATCCACTTTGAGGTGCAGCCGAAGAACATCAACAAGGTCGTTGACGCGTCGATCCCCATCCTCGGCGACGTGACGGCGAACCTGTCCGCGATGCTGCCCATGATCAAGGCGGCGCCGCGCAAGCCGTGGTTCAAGGACATCAAGGAGTGGAAATCAAAATATCCGTTCGTGTATACGAAGAGCAAGGCGGGCGCGAAGATGAAGCCGCAGGAGGTGATCGAGGAGCTCGAGAAGCAGACCGCGGCGAACAAGGAGAACCTCATCATCTCGACGGGTGTCGGCCAGCACCAGATGTGGGCCGCGCAGTTCCTGCGATGGCGGCAACCCCGGTCGATGATCACGTCGGGTGGTCTGGGTGTACGTGTTTCCGGTTCCGGTTCCCTGGCGCTTGCTGATGAAGTGCCACGAATTTATAGACCATGGGCTTCGGTCTTCCCGCTGCTGTTGGCGCGAAGGTGGCCGCACCGAATAAGACCGTCATCGACATCGACGGCGACGCATCTTTCAGCATGACCGCCATGGAGCTCGCCACCGCCTCGCAGTTCAACATCGGCGTGAAGGTGATGGTCATGAACAACGAATTCCAAGGCATGGTGCTCCAATGGCAAGGTATGTGTATGATATATCTCGCTGCAAGGCCGACCCTAACCATAATCCGGCAGACCTGTTCTACGACTCCCGCTATGCGCACACGCGGATGACGAACCCCGACTTTGTGCTGCTCGCCAGGGCGATGGGCGTCCACGCCATCCGCGTGCACAACTTGGAGGAGCTGCCTGCGAAGATGAAGGAGTTCCTTGAGTACGACGGCAGCAGGCCGGTGCTCATGGAGTGCGTGGTCGAGTCGGCCGAGCATGTGTGGCCAATGGTCAGTCTATATCTTCATTTCCTACGCGATACACTTCAACTGACGAGTTGGATCCTGCAGGTGCCCGCCGGCAAAGCCCTGCACGAGCAGCTCATGCATCCCGAGTTCTACCCGAGAAAAGCATGAGCGTTCCTAGCTTCCATCTTCTTCTATCTTCACTTCATTTCGTCTCTGTGCGCCCACATTACATGCGCCCACCCATCTACAGCACAAACTTGTCCCGTGTTCTTCCATTTACTCTTCCCGCGATGATATTTTTTGATCGACTGCATGGATGGGATGGTACCGTTGTGAGGAATGGGGAACACGGCCCCGGGCCCGGGAGGAGGAATAATCGTCGTTGTCTGCGGACTATGACTATGGCTAGCTTCAGCTGCAGTCCGCCAGTCTTGTATACTATTCGCTCGTTTCGTTTTTGCCGCATCATAAACTACACGCATGCATGCACACACATATTCTTTTTGGAGGGAATCTTGGGATTGTCAATGCCATCCGGATTCCAGAGAGGCAGTCTAAACGCGTCTTGCGTCGCGAATGTATGTATATGCATGTTGTCGTGCGATGATGCTTGCAAGTGACGAAGCTATTGATTTCTGTTGTTAAAATTGACTAAAAACATTACAATACAACAACAGAAGAATTCGGATACGGGGAATCGAACCCCGAGCTACCGCGATACGATGAAATGAGAGGCGGTAATGTTAGCCATTACACCATATCCGATAAGCTTCTGTCTTCATAAGTTTAATATGACCCGTGTTTCAGGAAGGCTACCGAAAGATAGCGATGAGGTGAGGGCTTGCGAGCGGTCAAAAGCTATTGAGCATGCCCGACAGCAATTCTGACGTGATCTTCAGAGGAACTCGCAAAAGGTCAGCGCCACGCCATGTTCATCCCGCCGGACGAGACGATAACGTGCGTAGGCGCCGGCGGGACTCAACGTAGATGGTTAAAAAGTGACGGATAAGATAGCATAGGACGTTCGATACAAGTACATACAACGATTATACAACAACACGGAAGGCGACACGATTGTGCAAGGATTATACTAGTATCAGGTAAGACAGAGTGAGAGAAAAAGCGTCCTATCGTTCCATGCTCATGTGACGGGATGGAGCAAGCTGCCCATGGCGAAAGTTCGTATTGCTTCAACTGGTGGTAATCAAGAAAGGATCGCTATCATCTCCAGAGTCACCAAAGACTAAAGACACAAATTATCGATGAGAGGCGAAAATGAATGGATGGATGAATCCATAAACTCACAGACTAAGAAATATTGTCCGGCGTCGACATTTGGGACGGTCACTTCAATCCGGCCGTCCAAAACATTAAAGCCAGAAGCCAAAGTGACTGCAAATTATCAGTGTGAGACATTACGGACGGTAGACGGTACGGCCCGGCTTACTAGGGAGGATGAAAGTCTCGTAACCGAGCTTGATCATGCCGACGGGGTTTGTGATGTTCACAGGCGCGTCCGACGTGTCCCTGCAAAATGATGGTCAATAACCATAATGATAACAACCAATTAGGGACCTACCAAGTGACGTTATGACGCTGGCCGACCATCCATACCGTACCTTTGTGAGGATAGGTGACGTGCGGGGTGTAGACGTCCCGAGGTTCAAGAGGAGCAGCTGTCACAATGGTGGACAGCGCCGCGGCGAAGAGTGCGAAGGTGGTCGTGAATGCGTTCGTGAATTTCATAGCGGACGTAAACGGTAGTAGTTTGGAGTGTAGGTTTGTAGACTTGAAGCCTGTAGGCTAAGGACGCACTCACCTGGCCTTTTATACGATACAGCGAGCGGAATGCTGAGGCCGCTACGAGACTTCGAAGCCTCGAGCGCCTCGTAGACTGGCCGGCGTAGGCGGAAATGCTAGTATAGGCCACCTCCGGATCGTTCTTGATGCTCCAGAAGATAGGTGGGCTTGCCGTGCCGCGACATCTACACTGCGACAGCCCAAAGTGAACCCTTCCAAGCAAGCTAGACAGCGATCCAGAATGTCCTTAGTACAGAAAAGCGCTAGGTCGGTCATGGATGATGCACGACTGACCGCAGGCCAGATTGAGAACACTTGGGCCTCGTAGCAGGACATGGTAGCACGAGGACACGGTAGCACGAGGGCCACTCGGAGGCAGGCGGCAACTGGTCTAAACGCGCTCCGACATTGGCCCAGCATCTTCCATTCCCACGAGCGTTCGTCCACTAGACAGAGCCATCTAGCCTCGAAGTTATTAAGGATATGACTCTTGGAGTACCGAAGTCTAGGTTTGCCTTTACGTCGGTCCAGCGAACGTAAGAGTTCTGCACTACATAGAGGCTAACCAGATCTGCAGGGCTGGAGCGCAAAGCAGAAAAATAGACAAGTCAATGCCATTATGACCAAATGTGCAAGAGGAATCCATGGGAAGGCGAGATGCTTGCGGGATACAGACACAGATTCTTGGGGCGAACGAAGACGAGTGGAACTGGGCGGGGCTGCTCGGGCGGATTGAATGATCAATAATAATGCGGCGGCGCGCTGAAGCTCGGCAGCAAGTGGGACGCGAGTCTCGGAGTTGGATCCTTCTCAGACGAAGAAGTGATTGTCGAGCGTCTCGTGTCGTGTCGAGAAGGCATCCATGAAATCGAGGCAAAGTCCCGGCCACGAGGGCTGGTACCTACATATGCGATAGCGCGAAGGTATGGGGTCGACATAGGCATGTAGTCACTTGAGAAACAGCATGCGCCGGGAAGCGTGATTGCAAATACGTGGATTCGAGCATCTAGTAGATTTGAGGATTTGCAGGCGTGCAACGGTGCGCGGGATGCAACACAAGTCTGTATTGCAAATATTCCTAGTGAGGGGATGGTGTTAGTACATTTTTGTCCAGTAAAGACTGCTTTCAGTTCGATTATACGAGAATGAACTGAGTTACTGTCCAAGCTTGAATGTGGACGTCGAATGTGGACGAGGGGTGAATTGAGCGTGATAGAGGAGAACAAAGGGCGTGCGCCACCGACGCGCGGACTGGAAAGCGCGTCGACGCGGCGTGTTTATCATTCCCACGACATCTCTCCCAAACGCGCCTCCTAACTATGCCCCCCGCCGCCCGCAAGAGCAGCCTGGGCTCCTCCCGCCGCGCTGCAGAGAAGAAACACATCCCCTTCCGCGCAGATGAGCTCGGCCGCGGTAAGAAGACCGGCATGGCCGTACGCTATGTCGACCACAAGTCGGACGAGTTTGAGCCGTTCGACCAGGTCATGAGCCAGGCCGACACGCGGACGCCGCCGCGGGCGCAGCGCAACGGCGCGCGCCATGGCCGGAAGAGCAGAGTCGAGACGATTGTGGAGGACGAGGACGGTGAGATGTCGATGGAGATCGACGACGGCTATGGTGCGTGAATCCCGCTCCGGTTCGTCGTACGGACAAGTTCTGATTCCGTGCAGGTGGTCCCGAAAGCGCGGAGGCGTATTTCCAGAAGACGCGCAGGCCGTCGATGCCTGCGACTGCAGCGCGCGTGGGYTCGTCTAGCCGTGCTGCACCCCGTGTGTCCGAGATCGACTACGACAGTGTCCCGTCCCCGCGACCGCGACCGTCCACGAATGGCCGACGTTCTTCTGTCTATGCGAGCACGTCTGTGGGGCCCTCTCATCTATCTCATTCGACCCTGGGTCTAGGCGAAGACGATGAGGACGACATTCCCATGGACGAGGGTGGCATGGAGGACTACGGGCAGGACGATTACGGGCAGGAAGACTACGATGAGCCGCAGGAGGAGTCGCAGAGATCATATCGACGGCAGCAGACGCCGCGGCGGTCAAGCTTCACGTCGGTGGCGCAGGAAGCAGTTGGGTTCGAAGATGAGGAGAAAGAGGAAGAGGAAGAAGAAGAAGAAGTCGCAGTTAATCACTCACGTCGCTCAGACAAGGGGAAGGGCCGCGCTGTGGACAGTAATCATGACGCGCATGAAGAGGATGATGTGGAAGAGGAGATTGCGCAGGGTTTGGACGATCTCGATGGTGAGCAGCAGGATGAGGAGATGGATGAGGAGCCAGAGCCAGAGCCAGAGCCAGAACCGCCTAAGAAGAAGAAAAAGGCGGATGACGCGCAGAGCAAGCCAGTTGGTCGAGCGAGGAAGAAAGTCACAATGCCCATGCTGCCAGGTTCGTTCTGGCATGTTTACAACCCAACAATCGCTCCTGTGCTGAATTTCTGCTAGACTCTCCCGACAACAGTGACGGGCTGCGGCGTGGCAAGCGCATACGCTACCCGCCCCTCGATTGGTGGCGGCAAGAGAAAGTCGTCTATGGCCGCCGCGAGTCGGGCATCTCCTTCGTGCCTACTATCAAGGCGATCGTACGTATACCCAAAGAGCCCCCGCAACCTCTCGGCAAGAACGGAAAGCGCAAGAAGAGCGTGCCACGTGGCAAGAGTAAGACTGCAGATGAGGAGGCCACGGTCTTCAACCCCGAAGAAGGCTGGGACGATGAAACCGAGACGAATGGCGTCGTCACGGACTGGGTAACGGGCGAAGAGATCGAGAGGCGTAAGTCCAGTCTCCAACTGCCCTCTGAACATAATTTTGAGGCGAAATTTTCGCAAAGGCCTCGTCTTCCCCGGCAGAATGGTCAACTTCCGCGCAGGCGCGAACAACGATTTCTTCTTCCAGAAGATCTTCGGCGACGGCGAGTACGTCGCCGCCGGCCAGCTCAAGATTCCGCCCAAGGGCCAAAAGCCGACCAAGATGACGAAAGACAACACCTACGTACGTTCTCTCCCCTTCACTCCACATGCCTCTCAATCTAACGAGTATGCTAGGTCTTCTATGTCATCGAGGGCGCCGTCGCATTCAAAGTGCACCACTCGACGTACATCCTGTGCACGGGCGGGATGATCCTCGTCCCGCGCGGCAACTCGTACTACATCGAGAACATCTGCGAGCGCGACGCGCGCTTGTTCTTCTCGCAGGCGCGCCGCGTCAGCGCGGAGGACGAGCAGGCGCAGGCGAGGCAGCCTGCGCCGCCGTCGCGCACGGGGAGTGCAGGCGCACCGCCGAGTGCGCCAAGGCAGTCGGTCGAGAAGACGGAGAAGAAGGGCAAGAGGGCGGCGGTCGTCGCGAGCGTAGGGCGTGAGGGTGGTGGGCAGACTCATGCGTGATGGGGTGGGGTGGGGGGGTATGTTGTTGGGAATGTATGTTTCTATATTTTTCTTGTCGCGAGACAGATTTCTAGGTTTTCCTTGTGTTCGTTCACCACACGCACTCCAATATCATTCTTTATGAATATTTAGGCCGGTTGGTCAACGGCGTAAATATCCCCCAGGTACTCGTGAGTAGACCTTAGTCTGTGTGGAGTGCTTACAATGGTTTCTGCAATGCTTGTCGTAATACCGAGATCCATTTCCGTGCAACCAACTCGACTGTTGCTAGTTCCTCGCTTTCTTCCACCCCTCACTAGTCTGAAGTAGTCACTCAGCACTGCGTCCTCCTCACCGGGCCGGCAAGCCCCGGCCGCTACAGCCCGGAGTCTGGCGCTCGAGTCGCCAACCGGCCGCCAACTCACTTACTTATACTTGCCTTCCTCCTTGACTATATGCCATCTCGACTACAAATGCCGAAGGTCTATGGCTATGACCTGAGTCAATCAACTTCCAGTCCCTTGCAATTGTATATATCTGCAGAAACTAGGTAAGACGCCGCCCATTCCGGAAGAAATTCGTCGCCCGGGCGCCCACTGGCAGTGCAAGTTGCACCTTTGGAAGCAATAGTCTATGCTAGGTATGTGTTGCTTAGGTGCTGTTCCTATTTTTCCTGCATATCTAAGTAGTTTTCTCTCTTTCTAGACTGTCGTGGAACGGAGCAACAAGATAGCACCGACCACGTCCCTGGCAACGCGCCTTTTTGTTTCCAGCATCGCTGCGACGTTCCTCTTCTATGGCTATACACCAAACGATAGGCGCTATAACCTCAGCGGCACCCTTTCAGGACTCTACGCACTCGCAGCAGCAATAACGATTCGCTATGCGGTTGTTGTGTACGTCGTTATTGTATCCACCTCGCCGCGTAGGCTAACAACACACGGAATAATCCCTGGCGTCGACTTCAATTGTGAAGGCTGGTCGACCGACCTTGCAGATGCACTCGTGAAGCCCTCGTTTTGTGTAGCGATGGCAAGGGAAGATGTGCGTTCTCCCCTATATAATACGAACGCATGGACAAGACGGAACAGAACACTACCTCCCAAATTCGGCTTCTCGCCACACGACAGCTAGCTTCCATCACTGCCGAGAAGCCCTTCTCCATTTATCGGCCTAGTACCATGTCTCTGCCACGTATCGACCATACGCATGACCCGCAGCAGCGGCCCAATTACACGGATAGTGCGGCCAGACCTTTACCTCGTCATTCCCGCATCTTGAGCGAGACCAACGTGCAGTCGTAGGTTCCTAGCTGTGTTGATGCCCTATCATCGTAGTGCTGACATATTTAATCAAGAGGCACTGTCCACTTCCCATCCAATGAACAAGTCGACAGCAGGCCGCGGCGCCAGGATCCATATTCATTAGCCAATGCTGATGGCCTCGTCAGCGGTTCCGCTATGTTCCCGGACTTACGCTCGGACAGGTTTGCGAATCCCGTTGTTCAAGAGAGTTCAACGTCTATGGCAGATCCTTTTCATTCGAACCACAACGATGCATTGCCTAGATCACAGAATTTTACTCCTGAATTTGGCACATACCAAGCCAACTTGCATGGCTTCGGACACGTCCCTCGCTCAGGCTCAGGATATCAACCTTCTGCATACCCTCGGCAGATGGGCCCACAGGCATCGGGTCTGTTGTCCCTTCCTTACTCGTCCAATTCCTCCGGCATCCCGGCCAACTACTCGCTACCGCTGAATCAGAGCCTCACGAGGCCACAATGGGGAGCTCCAACGTCCTCCCAGCAAGTAATGTCGACCAGCGATATGGTTCAGTCTGGATTCCCTGACACTATAAATTCCAATGCATCAACGTCTTCGTCGTCTTCCATACAGCTGGCTACTGGGTTCACTCAGGCTTATGCGTGGCTCCCAACTCGTGCTCAGCATCATCCCGTACCTGGGATTGCACAACACATGCAGCCAGCTACGATCGCTCCTAATGTTACCAACGTGCTGCCCGCACAGACGCTTCCAGCCTTCCTTCCCCCAGGGTCAGACATTGGCGCTTCTCAAGCACCATCGTCGGGACCAAGTCCGTCTTCTGGGGACAAGCAGCCTTTCGCTCATGATATGACGTCGTCTGTACAGCGTCCCGATGCAAGTTCGCAGCCAGGGCAGAGTAACAGCGGGCGGCCTAAGAAGCGAAAGGCACGTGCAAGCACTGACACTGAAGGAAAACCCCAGCCAGAGGCTAGCGGTCTTGGATCAGGGCAGGACAAGGTTGAGATGGCATGCGCGGCTCCCAAAAGACCAAGGACGCGGACGGAGGAACAAAGAAAGGCTTCTAAGAAACAAGCAAAAGAGTACCGCGACATTACGAACGAACAGATTGAGCCGATTCAGAATTGGTACAAGAGGAGATGCTCTGGTAAATCGGCCAGATTGACGAAAATCTATTGTTTAAAGAAAGGTACGTTGTCAGCACATGTGTCCTGACATACGGTGCTGAAGCAGAGGCCTCTCGCTGTCGCTTTTCTTCAGCGGCCGAATTTCTTAGCAAGAATCCTCTGTTACCGAAGGAAGTCGAGAAACTCCGTCAAAAGGATCGTCTGGAAATACAGCAGCTGAAGGATAGGAATCAATCACTGCAGGAAGACAACCACCGCCTCGTCCAAGCATTGCGAACAAATGAAGACGTCATACGGCAGCATGAATAACAAATCCGTGACATGGTCAAGCTTCCGCAACAACATGAACGTCATGCAGAGCCATGATTTTGCCGGCGTCAGATGTTGAAGGATTGTTGAAGGATTATAGAGTATTTGAGATTGGCGATGCGACTCTGTAGACTTGAGTTGTGCCATGTGTATGCGCTGTTGGCCTAGATAACTGGCAGAGGGTGGTATTTTCTGTACAAATATCATTGACACCGCCTGCATGGTAGCCTGTAGGTCCTAGTTGTCGCTACTGCCATTCGGCGTAAACTAGATGTGCATTATTCAGACCTTGCTTGCGCATGTCCAACTCCTCGTATTCAGCTATTGCGGCCTCAATACGATGCTTCCGTTCTGCGCTGACGTCCCCTCTTTCTAACACGGCACGCATCTTCGTGACCATCTCCCTGCCTAATTGGTCTCCCAACTCCCCTCGTTTACGACTCCTGTCCGGGTATTGTGTGGCCTCCATCTGCAGTTCAGTCAGGCTCCGACTGGCGGGCGGTGTGGCCTTCTCTAAGTTATTGTTCAACAAGGTCTTGATTCGTCGCATGGCGGCCTCTATCCAAACGTTGGCTTCTCGACCCCGTTCGCCCAGACGTTCAAAACGCTGGGTCGTGTTGTGGAGATCGTTGAGGTTCTTGTCGTAAACCTGGCCCACGTTGACGAGCTCAGCGTGATTCTCAAGAGCCATTTTATAACCAGCTATCTCCCTGGCCGCTACGAAACATCCGGGTCCTTCGTTAAATATGCGAGAGGGGGAGCGGATAAGTGAAGCTCACTATATTGTGAGTATCTCTCGTTTTCATCTTCCATACCAGAAGGCGACGACGGATAGTAATCCATAACGTCGGACGCAAGCGAATAGCTTTGTATTCCTGGAAATCACTGTCCAAAACAGGTCTTGAACAGGTCAGCAAGCGCTTCTCCGATAGTCGTAGGGGACAAGCACGTTACCTTGGTGAGAGTTCGGACCAGGTGGATGCAGGTAGCGTGAAGTTCAGGAGAAGACTAAATACTCGTAGAAACCGGGGCCTTCAACAAAGTGCACCATATATGGACGGGCGTAGCCAGTAGAGTTCGTGGACTAGAAAGGTCATCAATGTATTGAGGAAGCGACCTACAGTCGACTTGACAACGGAAGCAAATACAAGGCCTACCTAAAGTGTGTCCGCAGAGGAAAAGAAACCAAAAAGAAACCCAGGAGCTGAGGAGCATTTCAACTACGGCAGATTTAGCAGGACGAAGTCTGAAGGAATTGCATCCTAGAAGCATGTTAGCGACATAACGAGCACCTCGTAAAAGGTCCTGTTGTTCCACTGCCAAACCAGCAGTCAAGTTGAACCGAAGTTGCGTTGTCACGCTGAGCGCACCACACCCGAGATACTGCGAAGTATTAGTACGGCGCGACGATCACGAACTGCAGCACGCCATGGACGACCTGCAGTAAGTAGCTGAAGCAAGATACAATACATTCATCTTTTTGCTCGGTCCTTCTCCACTAACAAGGACCCACAGCCAGCAAGAAGCTCACACACCCTTAAAACTCCGGATCCGTAGATACTGTAGAATGGACGGATGCATTGTGGTACTGTACCCGACGAACTAGACAAAGACGTAGACGTGGGTGTATGGGTGTGTTAATCAATCAGTAAAAAGCCGATATGCCAGTGGTAGTGTAATGAGTTCCGGAGTAAGAATATGCAAAAGATCATAGATATCGAAGGGACGAGACGAGACTGAGATTGAGATTGGGAAGAACGAAGGACAGAACACCGCAGTCGAGGACGAGGACGGAATAGAGTATATACCGAGTCTATGACTCCGATGCAGTCGCTTTGACACCACCAAAAGAGAGCAAGCAGATTCAGATTGCGGTGCATCATGCATTTCGCCCCGGGGCGGGCAGCGACAACCAGTCGCTTACGTCCCCGCCCTCCTCGAACCAATGCAAATCCAGACTGCCCTTCATGTCCGTCGGGATGTCCGGCAGTCCGCGCCCGGGCGCAGGCATAGTCGCGGCGCGTGTGTGTGCGGAACCTTGCTCTCCGAGTTCGCTGGGGTAGAGGTATGATGACGGGCGCGGCAACTGTTGCGGAACGGAAGGGAACGCATCGAAGATGTCGCGGTCGATGGTCGTATTGGCCGATGAGGTAGTCGACATCGACAGCACTGACGTCGGCGTATCAGGGATGGCCTGCAGCGGCGGAAGCGAGGGCGCGCCTTTGGACGGGGTCGACATGCGCGGGGGTGACGGCATTTCTGAGATGGAGTCTCCTAAGAACAACCGTCAGTCCATAACATCATAGTGCATCCACGTATTGTACGCACTTGGTTTATCGTCCATCAGTATCGACTTCGTCCTCGATGCCCGATGCAGCAGTTTATCCGCAAACGACGTTGCACGTGCAACACCACGGCGCGGCGACAGCTTGATCGAAGCCCCGCCGGATGCAGATGCAGCATCTGAACGAAGGCTCTTCCCGCTCTTCCCCGAGCGCGCCGACTGTGCACTACGAATGCTTACAGCGTCGTGTGGGTGAGTATAGCCGGGAGGCGTAACGAGATCAAACGTCGGGGAAGGCGGCGTTGCAACCGGCGCGAATCGTCCGAGGACAATTCGGATGAAATACTCTGCCGCGGCCACGAGCCAGGCATGGTCGTGCGCAGCGCCGAGCGTAAGGAGAAGTAGCGCCGGGTGCGCGCAGACTTCGGTGGGGGTGTAGGCGGGACATCTTCCTCCGCGACAGACGCGGTGGGTGCGTGAATCTGGAACGTGGGGGTCGTGAAGGTGGGCGCGGGGAGAGATTCGCGGCGAGGGGGCGGAGTCTTGACAACTGGTGGAGATTGGACTGGGAACGGCTGCCTGCTGGACGCGGTCGCATCTTCAATCGGGCTCTGCAGTGTAGCGACAGGACTCTGTGAGGAAGTGACCTGGAAGGAAGCGATAGGGCTCGGAGTCGCTGACGTAGACTCCAATTCGACCCCGCTGGCAGAGGGGTCTACAGACATGCTGCCATCTGTGAGCTGCTGCTCCAACCAAGCGGCCTCCTTGAGCAAGATCGCAAGGTCATTCGCGCTGGGACTAGCAGGAGGATCTGACACGGCATTGTTGAGGTGCTTGAAGTGCCTCTTCGAACGTACAACAGTGTTCGGGTGAGAGTCCGAGTTGCCCTTCAAGTTGGCTGAGCTTGGGCGCGACTTCACAGTGCCTGACCTGGAGAGGCTGAGAGACGGCCTGGCATCACTGTCGACTGACGGGCGGTGGACAATTGCAGAGAAGCTCTTCTTGCCCGTAGAATGTGTGTACACCGGGTCCTCTGATTGCGGTACGGGAGAGGAGGCCGGGACGGACAATGAAGGGGACGTTGTGCCGTTGGCCGACACGGGCGTGGATGACGAGGCTCCGTCGATTGCGATGGCGCGGCTCGTAGTGGGCGAGATGGTCGTACGAATGCCTGTTATGATCTCGGCTTCGGAGGTATCAAGTGTAGCATTTCCGGTCGAGTCCATAGATTCGTCAGCAGGAGTCGAAACCGAGTCGTCAAACGTATTGATGGCGGTCCTCCCATATTTCGAGGGAAGGCTGACTCTCAAGACGAGAGGCTCCGCGGCTTTTTGTGGTGTTGTCGGAGATGACGCTTCCTTCGATTTGGGCGATGGCGCAACGGCTTCTGAGACTGATATCGTAGAGGGAGAGATCTGCGCAGGGGTGGCTGGCGTCGGGGTTGCAGGCGCCGATGGCGCTGGGGTGGCTGACGTGCCGTCGGCGGATTTCGTAGGGGCTTCCACAGGCGACTTTTCCTCCAATGTTTGCAGAACGGATCCCTCTGTGACCATGGGAGGTGTTGTATCACTGTCAGACATAGTCCTCGACCGTAACGATGATGTGGGAACAGCGCCAAGCTCCTGCGCAATATCGACGATACTTCGTCGATTTATGGCTGACGAATTGCGACGATTGGTCGTTGGAGGAATGGAACCCGGTTTCGGTAGCGGAGGTCCATCCGTTGTGATCCCCTCAAGAAGGGGAGCTCCTGCACCAGTAATTGTAACACATCTCTTCCTTGGAGAGTCACCAAGCGCACCTGCGGGAGCCGTGACTGCCCTTCCCTGCGTCTGGGGCGGACTGGGTCCGGGGCGCCCTTTCCCGAGCGCCGCGACGCGGTTGCCGTAGAGTTCCCTGCTTTTGCTGTTGGGGCCGTCATCCTGCGGAGGAACGCCAATGCCGAAGCTACCACGCGGGACAGGTGTGCCGCCCTTCTCCTCGAACTTTGCTATTTTGTCGCGCAGAGTGCCTGTCGGAGGACTCGTAGCACCACCGCGATGTGAGGATGGGTTACTGGGAAGTCCATTGCTGCGTTGCTGCTGGAGAGCGGCTATACGTTCCTTGAGGTTGACAGGCTGAGGTTCATGGATGCGCGCAGCCCTGGATTGCCAAGACAGTAAGACACATGGTTCTGGGTACCGTGACAGCATCTCGAAAGCTTACATGGGGGGTATGAGAGAGCGAGGAAGTGACTATCAAAGAACGGCCAGCGACTTGGCAGCCACGATGGTGTATATGTTGACGGATTGATGGGAATCTCAGGTATGATGAACTCCGTCCTTGACGACCAAACAAGAAGAAAAGAAAAGAAAGAGTGCGGAGGGATGGAAAGGAGGGGCGAAGGGACGGGAGGACGAGGGGGGGACGAGGGCAAGAGGAGCCGGCAGTGGCAACAGCTCACCGCGTCCGCCGCAACACTTACGCTAACGGATCACGCGCCGCCCTCTCGTTCCACTTTCACTTCATCTTGCGGGCCTCGGCCGCCTCCAACTTTCCTCGACCACCAACTAGAATTCACTCTTTGTCTCAACAAGATAGTAGGTAGTAGGTATGGTATGTCACCTCGCTGTAGTGAATCAATATGCCAGGTATGCCTCAGCATGCCATGCAAAAACCACCGAAAATTAAAACTACAAGGGGATATGCGGGGATGAGCACATATCACACCGGACGGCGGAAGATCGAGCGCGCTGTGACAATTTTATGGGCTGGAGCCGGGACTCCCAGGCGCCATCGCCTTCGACGCCCAGTATGCTCGTTTCCTATTGATCTTCACCGGGCTTGTCTTGCCATTGCTGCTGACCTTCACTTTCACCTCTCCGCTCTCGCTCCCGCTGTCCACAACCGCATACTCCTTTTCCTCGCGGGCTAGACTGTCGTCGCTGTCACTGAGTGTGTGGATGACAATATCGTCCTTGCGGTCATTCGCGTCGTCTTCGTCCTCGTCATCCGTGGTAAAAACGGTATGAGCATCTTGCGGTTTGCCCAGGCGTCGTCGCTTCTTCGGAGGTATACCATAACGGCTTTCTTCCCCTTCTTCTGCATCCACGTCGATGACTTCAGGCTCGGCACGCGCCTTCTTCTGCTTGTCACGCTGGCGTTCGTAGTCCACATCCTCTTCTTTATCCGCCTTTTCCCAAGCACGTTTCACGCTTGACCGGGCAGCACCATTTGCTTCCGACGACGCGCCATTGGTTGCTGGCCTATCATCCACGACGAGGGCTTTCGGCGCAACTCCAAGGATGTTGTGAAGAGTCCTCTTGTCATAGACCTCTTGCACTATTCGTCGGCGATTGATGGTCTGTGACACCTGCATCAGATTGTTGTAGTATAAAGCGTATCAGAGGCCTACCTCCTGGGTCACGCCCAATACACTGCAAAGGATACTCAAATCCTCCGGATTGGAGTGGTCACGTAGACTGACCGTGCGACCGGTCCGTCGAGAATTCAGCATACTCGACTGCATGTACGCTGCAGCCGTCATTATCCCATGTGCACCTGCAAACGTCTGTCGCACTCGCGCGATATTGTACGAGCCTCGCGAGATATCGTTGGCTAACACGATCCTGTATGAGACTTCGATAGAATGCGAAATTGAAAACACGCACATGAGTCACCAGGGTCTTCAATGGACAGCAATGAGGATTTCGAGTAGTCGCTCCATCCTCGCTGCGATTTATTGAAATATGTTCCACCATCGCGCACCGAGATCCCCGCTTCTTGATAGTTGAAGTAGCACCCGTAAAGCTCAAAGAACTCCATGACCAGTACGCCAAGATTCTTCGTCGGATCGATTTCGCCTCTCCTAATCTTTGGGTGCATCTGCAAAAAGCTGATGCACAGACACACGATGCTGTAACTTCCCAACCCGCCCGTGTACACTTCGTTCATACTGCGCTGGTGGAGGAAGGCCTTGCAGACTATGACGAGGTGACGGAGAGCGGGCATCTCCTTGAGGAAGTTGTTCACCATCTTGCCTGCCTCTACACCATTGCCCTGGTTGATCGAGATGTCAACCGCGAACTTGCCCCATATCGTCACGAATTTGACGATTGGCACTTTGGCTTTGGCGATGATGGTGACTTTATCGGTGATGTGGGCGCGTTTGAGGGTATTGGCAAGAGCATGCAGCACTGTGACACGGTCTGAGTATGCCATGGACTGGGACATGACCACCAGGTCAATATCGCTGTTCGAATATCAGGAAAAGGCGAAGGTGTTGCAGCGAGAAATACGAACCCAAGAGGAAGGTATAATTTTGTCTGGTAACTGCCAAACGGCATGACTTTCGCATCCGGGAAATTCTTCGTGACGGCTCGCTGGATCATCTGCACAGCCAACGAGCGCACCTCATCTTCTGCCGGCGTTGGCAAAATGTAGCGCACGAATGCATCTACCTCCTGGTGCAGCCTAGGTCGCGCATTAGGCATATCGAAGAGAGCAGAAGACGAGCACTTACATTTCCGCAACGTTTGCGCAGCTGTCCCAATCGACATCCACCACCCACGGAGCTTTCCTGGAGGCAGCGTCCAAGCGCTGCTTCTTGTTCTCATACCCATCGTCCGGGTCAAACTCCTCCATCTTCCTCTTCCTCGCACTCCCCCGATCCCGATCCTTGTCCCGATCCCACTCTCTGTCCCTCGA
>SEOQ01000591.1:0-17985 GCA_004679275.1 Dentipellis fragilis
GTCGTCATTGCGGTCCCAGGCGTGCGCGAGCCCGCGAACGGGTCCGACGTGTCGCTGCCTGCGTCTGCGTCCTCATCGGATCCCCCCCGAGCACGCCCGGCTGCAGTTGCGGGCGAAACTAGCGCGACGTCGCTGTCGCTGTCCGTGTCCGCTGCCTTCTTTCGCTTCTTGTTGACTACCACTTTGCCGTCCTTGCGTCTCCGCTTCTTGGTCCCTGTCGTGCGCATCGTCCCGATCCCGAGGGCGCTGTCGACCGCCGCAATCGCCATCTTCTCCCGCAGCGCCTTCTCGCGCGCGAAGAATGCGTCGAGGTCCTCCCCAAACTCCTCGTCGCTGTCCTCGATGAACTGCGCCGACTTGTACACCTCTTTCTCCTTCTTCTTGCGTTCGCGCTTCTTCCGCGGCTCCTCGTCGCTCTCCGCGCCCTCCGCCTCCGACCCCGAGTCCGCACGCCTGCGCCGCCGCCGCCGCTTCGCCTTCTTGCTGAGTAGCTGCGCGGCACGCTTGCCCCCGAGGTCGAGGGGCTCGCGCTCGAACTGCTCGATCACGTGCAGGCTGCGCTGCAGATCGGACACCAGGATGCCCGCGGGGACGTACCACTCCAGCTCCTCGGCGTCTGCGGGGCACGGACACATACACGTCAGTCAGTCGTCAGTCAGAACGTGGTGCCAGCCGACGTCGAGTAAAGTTAAAGTCGACGCGCCGCACAAGGAAAGAGCAGCGCACCGTCATCTTGCACGAAGAACCGCACGAGCCGGAACATCAGCTTCAGCTGCGGGTTCTTCGTCGCGGCGTCCGCCTGTGCGTCGCTGATGTAGGGTATCGCTGGGGGTGCGTGCAATGCATGCAGTTAGCCCTTATCCATACGCACGCCCTGAGAAATGCCGCATCCACATACGGTAGTCGGTGATCTTCGCCAGGGCTTCATTGGACGGGCCCTTGGCCAGCAGCGCGGCCTTGAGTTCCTCGTCGTCCAGATCGGCCTCGTTGGTGTCCTGGTCCTCGCTATCTTTCCCGCGTGCACCATCGGTCTCCTCGATTACCCGCATCCGCTGCCGGATGACGACCTTGAGAATCTGCGAGGTCCCCCTTCGTGAGCCCGGCAGCACGGTGGGGGGACAGAAGATAAGATACGCACGTCCTTCGTCCACTCGACCAGTGCCCCCTGCCCGCCGTCGCGCAGTGCTGCGACGGCGATACCGAGCTGTTCGCTCCAGGAGTATCCCTTCTTGACCTGCACGTCCGGCGGGAAGCGCCCCTCGTCAACTGCGGCCTTACCGCTGCCGGTGTCCTTATCCTTCGTCTCTGGTTCCCAGCTAGACAGCTTCTTCCATTGCCCGCGGTTCTTCGGGAAGAACGCCTGCACATTGCGACGTTAGGAAGCCGGCGTGAGTGAGTGATGCGAGGGATGCCGCTTAAAGCCCGAGATGACATGGGCAGTGGCGATGACGCGTCGGACGTACCTCGATGAGCACGAACGAGTCGGCCTCCACGGCCTTGAAGAACTGCCGCAGGAGGTAGGTGATCAGCGCTAGCAGGTCCTTCGACGTCTGGTCCTTCGGAAGCGACTTCTGGTTTGCCAGAATGGATTTGAAAAGGTCCAGCGTAGATACCTGCATTGTCCGTCAGTTAATCTAACGCGCAAATGAAATGATATGGAACAGGATATGGAACGGGGGATATGCGTAGTAGCGATGGGTCTCACTTGGAAATACAGGCCTTCGGCTTTGGCTCGAACAGCCTGGCGGTGCATGAGGCCAACAACGCGCTTCATGCACTCGGGCGACGTAAACTCTTGATAGCGACCCAAATACGTCAGCAGCGTATGCGCGATGTCGGGGTTGGCGAATTTCTGCGACTAGGTTGGCGACCGGCCGTTTCGAGGCAAATGAAGCGGCGACATGCTCACCATGAGGAACGCATCGAACGTGAACATCGTCTCTTCTATGACCACCTCTTCTTCCTCACGATCCTTTTCCTCTTCTGACTCCGCAGTGTCTTCGTGCTCGCCCACCGCCGTGGCTGTATTGCGATACAAAAACGGATCAGCAGAGCGGACCCTACAGGCCCGGTGGACTTACCTTTTGACTTGCGTTTCTTCCGCGGTTTGGCCCGCTTGCGGACATAAGCCTCGCCCTTGGCTTTCCCCCACCGTTCGAGCATCTTGAATAGATTATACGCGAGATGCACGCTCGCGTGCAGGAACGCCAGGGACTGGGTACCCTCCTTGTACACGCGCAGGCCATCCAGCGCAGCGTCGACCACCTGGCCATTGTAAATGAGCTGCTGCTGGACCAGCTCTGCCGCCTCGTGCAGCTCGGTCCCGTCCTCGTCGGCAGATAGCGGCCGGGACGAGCCCATGACTTCAATGAGCGCAAGGAGCTGCGTCAGGCACTCGATGCCAGCCTGCCACTCCGTCCAGAGCTTAGGCTGGGAACGAAGGAAAGAGACGATCAGTCAACATGTGGATTTCGCATGGCAGGAGCCTGAGACACGAGAAGGAAGGAAGGGGGCAACGCGGAGCGCATCCCCGGATGGACTGGCACTGGCAGAAAGGGGGCACGGCATGACGGTGGTGGCGGTGGCGCACGCACCTTTTCTTCCATCGCGCCGTTCATCCGCTTGAGCACCCAGATGATCCAGCTGCGTTCCACGACCGTCCCGATGAGGCCAAAGCTCCAAGGCGCGCCGTCGATCCCTGGCGCCACGCCGGCCTCTTTCTGTTTGGAATGTACCGCGAGGAAAAATTCGAGGAACCACTTGGTAATGAACAGCAGCCTCAGGTTGTCCTTCTCCGTTATCTTCGGCCGTTCGGACTTGATGTCCTTGAGCAGGGACGCGAGGAAAGCTGTATGTGTATCAAATACCCGTGGTTCATCTCACTGGAGATGACGGAAATCAGAAGCGCAGGAAAACGCACGATTGAAACATGACTCGATGAAGCCTCGTGCTACGCCTTGCAGCACCGTCCTCGCGTCTGTGGATAGGTTATCTTCCCGACCCAGCTCGTCGACCTTCTTTCCTTTCTGCCCCTTCTGACGTTTGAGGAGGTCTAGAATAGTCCCAGGCTCTTGGTTCAATGCCTGCTGGCGATGCAGTACGAAGGCCTGTGACGATGAAGATGAAGATGCTGCGGGCGCCGGGTTGTCGCCTTTGCTGTCATCCTTGGCTGGGTCCTTGATCTTCTTGGGATTCAGTTTCACTGAAATCGTGGTCCCGAAGCGCGAGTGGCGTGATGGAGCGTACCGCGCGAAGTCGCGCCGCCGCCCATCTTCGATGGTCAAAAGCTGATGCAAAGTCCTCGTGGTTTGCTGCAAGCGACGACATGAGAAAAAACATAAATTGGTGTGGGTGTGTGATACTGCACCTTGGCCTGATCAATTACCAGTGTCGAGGGTTTAACTCCGCGGAAAAGGAGATAGAATATCTCCAGAACCAGGGTATTCCACCCATTAAACATGGAATCAGTCGCCGCATTTGAGGCGATGGTGAGAAGCAGGTCTAGAAAGTTGGTTTCCTGAAGCGTCTTGATATATTGGCTCTGCAGGGAAGAGAAATTCGCCTGGTCCGAGCTCAGATGGACGTTGGATGACAAGTCCTTGATGAACGCAAGATTGCGGACGAGGTATAGCACGACGTTGATAATCTGGACATCCCGTTCCTTCCTCTCCTTCGGGTCCTTGGCCAGACAAGGGAGCATAATGTTGAACAGTGCCTGCATGACACCAGGCCGCAAAAGCGCAGCCTTGTAGTAGAGATGACTCTGGAGGAGTGTCGTATAGTCCGTACCGCGATCCATCTCTTCGTCCAGCTCCTTAAGTTCCTCCGCAAGATCAATCGGCCAAGTCATTGCGGTCACAAGGTCCGCACATGCAATAGCTCGCTTGTCGTCAACATGCCCTTTTCCAGCAGTCTCAAGTAAGATTGGGATTAGGTCGTTCGTCAAGACGCGTGTTGCCCAGAAGATGCGCGCCACGGTGCGCTCGTCGTCCGTGTCGTCTTTGCGCCAGTACTTCTTCAAGTCTTTGAGACACCCATAGGCTTCATCTCCCATCCTGTACACCTTCCCCTCGTATCCACCAAGAGCCTCGACAACATTGCGGATTGGAGGCTCGAGAATGGTGCGCCGGTCAACATATTCGGGTTCGCGGTCGGATTCGCCTGATGTAATGGATATAACGTCGTCTTCTACCATGAGCGCGTATGTGAGATCTGTGGGTGAAGTTAGGTGGATGAAGGCAGGATGGACATGAAAGCTGAAGACACCCGGGCCGTGTCACGGTATTCGACAACGCGCGCTACGCGAACTGTCACATAGCCACAGGACGTGACGCGACGCGTCTCGGACTGTCACGTCCTCATCAACTCTGAGTCTCTCACCGTCAGCACACCTCGAATACCGGTCAGTCCCACTGAACACATCTTGTAATTCTATAGTACAGTGAGGACCTCCAAACTCCCTGCATAACTGACACACAGATATAATGCCCAATTCGCCTGCTGACGAGACAAGTGAGTGCTCTGCACCTACTACTCATTACTTCCTACGATTTTTAGGGCTGCGCTGTTGGTCTTCAATAGACAAAAGATGTCTCATCAACGGCGGCTTTAGGGACTCGGCCAGTGTCTGAATTGCATCTAAGTTCCTTTCCGTCTTTTGATTCAACTGTTCGTCCGGCGAACCTCTGACTAGCCGCTTTGAAGGCTCATCACAGCTCCGTTGCCGCAACACCATCGAGCGCACCCCGATCTGAATATTGAAATCAACGATCCAAGGACCGATCTCCTCGTCCCCCTGTTCTGTTCGCCTCCGTGATTCCGCCACCCCTGTATCGTTCGTCGTGTTGGCGTTCAAGGCGTTGTCCGAGCGCTCGAGAGCCTGCCGCCTTCCGCGATCAACTGAGGGCTAGCACTGGCAGATTCCCGCTCGCAATCTCTGTGAAGATCTTCTACTGTTCTACCTCCAATCAGCACTGCGCAATATGTACTTTCATGGAACATCTTTCCCTGGGCCTTCCACGATGCCGCTTTTGATTCTGTCGGAATTTCGGCGGAAATACACCTCACCACCCACAGGTTTGCCGCTGCCGCCTCCCTCAACTCACCTTTCTTTTAGCCAGAAAGGCGTCACCGCAAATCTTCCAGAAGATAAGTCCTCTATTGATATGTGCGCTCCCTTCATCACAACGTGTCCCAAAGCGCCTTCTGCGGTTTCCTACAAAGCGCCGGCCGGCGCCCTACGTGGGAGCACATCCGCACGCAAACCCTCGTCATTGTGCTTTCTCCGTCAGGCGAGATCTCCTCGAGTCTGGTCGTCCTTCCTGATGCAGCCTGATCCCCGGACCAGCGTGTCAATGCCGCATAGACTGGCATGTGCACCCGCACCGCTTTCCACCTCGCTTTTTTCGCCTCCCACTGGCGGCTCAGGGTGACCGTCGGGACTTTCCTATTGCTACCGCTCGCGCTGGACATCGAGATTCAAATATTCATGTCCAAACATTCAATTGACGATCCAATTGCCTCGGCCCCGCTTGTTTGAAAAGGCGTATGCTGTGCACAATGTCATTCAACATGCTGCCGCCGGCTCAGCAGGGCAACGTAATGCCGATTTTTTGGCTTTTGTAGATGGCGGTCGTCATACATACCAAGATTAAAATGCTCCTGTTGGCGGCAGCTCCCGCGCCGCCTACCTTTCCCTACTTTTTTTCCTGTGGAGTCTGGGCTTGGAGCACTTTGCCCATGCAGCATGCCCATGCTTCCCGCGACGATGTTCTGCATTCGGGCATCGGTCACCTTACCCGCTTGCAGCCAGTAGACGATCAAGTCCGTGCGCATGAAGGTGAACACTCCACCCGTCTGATGGTCTCCTGTCACGGCCTCGCCGCGCCTGCTATAGACGGTAGGCTCAACACGGCCCCTGCCCATACCTGGATCCTCATAGGTCTCCAGAGTTGTGTCCGTCCACAAATGATGATCGTCGTTGCAGCAATGGTCTCGGTCCCCGCGGAACACTCACTCAAGCCCATTGGCGATACTCTTCGTACCCCACTTCGTGCCCTCTCAACCCTTGCATCGTGGAGAGGGTGCTACCTTGAACGCATTGTGCGATGCTCCACACTGAAGCCTCAATGTCCGAGGTTGCCCGTACGTTCGGTTCTCGGCTATTATGACAATAACAATAACTGCTACACTGCCATCGTACACATGTTGTCGATACTTGGCTCCCCGATTCGCTCGACCCTGAAGAAACGCCCGTCAGCCGCACAGACGCGGTTACGACTTGCCGTTCTTTTTCTTCTTCTCGGCCTTTTCTTTCTTCTCCTGCTCCTTCCTGGCCTCCTCCTTGGCGATCTCGTGCGCCTTGTCGTTAAGCCCTAGCCTATTGCGGGCAATCTATGAACAGGCAATGCCACATTAGACTTAGCAGCCGTACATATAGAGCACAGGTGCGTACTTCAATGGCATAGAACTGAAGGTGAGGCATGAAACATGAGTCAATGGTTCTATCGAAAATTTTATTTAAGAAATTATGTACCTGTATTCGCGTGACTTGAAGTTCCACGGACGTCAGTTTACCAGAATCAGTTTAAAAGTCACGGTCACGTACCGAAGATAGTGTTGGTCTCGCTGTACTCCTTCTCCGCGTCCGTACGAATCAAAGACCCAAAGTTGTAATCCTTAATCTTTTTCTCGTACCTATGGCCCCGTTAGATCCAAGACGCCGCCAATCCTGTCAAGACAACCCCACTCACGCGGCAATGAACGCCCGCCAGCGTTCCTTTCCGTCCTTGCTCTTCATCCAGTCCTCATCGAGCCGAACGAGCTTCTCATGGGGCTCGGTGAGCTCTGTAAAGTCCTTCATAACGTGCTCAAAGATTTCATCATCAAATCTATACGCAGAAACCATCAGACGAAGACACCCTTGAATTGGTTGGAACGTTTCTTACTTGGTCAACTTGAGCTCGCGGGGCGGGATTTTCTCCAGGAGGTTCCAGTAAGTCTATAAGGAACGCCATCATTATGCGCGGGCGGTGCAGGAAAGGATAAAGGTACCTGTGCTTGCTCGACAGCTTTCACTGCGAACCTAGGATTGTCCCCCAGTCAGGTATATTCTGGAATCTGCGCTGCGGAAGACGCTCGTGTAGCTGACTTACTGCTTCTCAATCTACGAATCACAGTCAAGATCAGAGCTGTACAGAAGCCGTAAGACACCCCGTCACGCACCTCGACGGCATTCTGGGCGGTGTTGGGGTCGAATTTCGTCGCCATGGTGTATTGCAGGTGAGAATTGCGGCGGTTGGGATGTATGCGCTGGCAACGAGCTGGCGGGAAACGTCTGGGAATGCGAACAAATGAAACGGTGTACAGGAAACCGCTGCAGCGCGTGATGCAACATCACCGTCAGGTGACCACCGGATCGGGGGTCACTCATCGATCGTTTCTCCGTTCTGCTCTGCGACGAAGGCGGCATGCTGGTAAGTAGGACTGTCTTTCAAAGGTGACTAAGTATTGCTATATGGGATGGATGTTACAGATGCTATAGACTCGAGAAACACGCCTTTCGAATCAACAAGACTACAGTCTCATGGCGGATCCTCCTCCATCTTAGCCTGGCTCCCACCAATCTCGACTCCAAACCGCTTCAGCTTCTCAAAGTACTTCTGAACTCGGCTCGCCACCTGCCGTGGCGTACGCCGGCCGTTCATCGCTTTCGAGATTTTGGCCCACCTATTAGAGTCAAAGATAAGCATCCGCCAGTGGCGGTCGCGTGATCGTATGGGACATAGAACGCACCGATTTTTCTCCCCGGCAGGGATCTCCTCGAGAAGACGCTCCAGTAGATGCTGCTCAGAGACGGACCAGGCCTGCTTGTACGTCTCCGGACGCGGCTTCCCTGTTTCCTTTTCCTTTGCGCGTTTAGCGGGCTGTGCTTCTGCTTCCTCATCAGACTCAAGCGAGCGTTTAGGCTTGGATTGAGCAGGTCGCCCGTTGGATTTAGCCTTAGTCGGCGGAACGGAGGCTTCTTGTGGCCGCGATTTCGTCCCTGGTCGTCGAGAGCGAGAAGGTTTCGAAGGTCCCGATAGTGCAACCGTCGATGTCGACGCCTCTGGCAAAGGAGGAGTGATGGACGAATCGACCGGTACCGAGGGTGGAGCACTACTCGCCGCGGCGGCAGTAGCGTTACGCTCGTCGTCCAAGGAGATGTTGACTTCGCCACTCTCGTCTTCCAGATCCTTTCGAATGTAGACTCCACTCCCGCCATGAGGAAGAGTAAGCCCGCCTTCCCCAATACGTCGCATGCGCAGCTCCCGGATTTTCTGACGCTCACGCTGCTTCTTGAGCTCTTCGGGGCTCAGCTCCTCTTCATCAGACGAATCGTCCGACAGCACGAACGTCGAAAGAATGGGATCCAAGATGGTGCGACGCGCATCTTTGACGAATTGTTGCAAGTGTGACAGCGGCGAGCGTTGCTTAGTCGAGGGCTGGTTTCGCTCCTGCTGTGTCGTACGCAGGTTCGTAGCAAGCATCCGCATAGAAGATGGGTCTGACACAGCATAAGCACGACACTTCCAGAAGCTTGAAAGGGTGGTAGGGTGGTGAACATACCATGGGCCTTAAAGAGTGACCAGTCAATATCCTGGTGGACTTCTGCGGCAATGGCGGAGGGTTTATGGAGGCAGAGGAAGCCGTCATTCAGCTGCAGACTACGATTTAACGACCGACACGGGCTTAGTTCGTAATAGAGACATACCTTCTCGCCAAGATTATCAACGGCGAACTCGGGGCCATCGATAACTTCCGCGCGCAGCTTTTTCAGCAGCTCTATGTCGCGTTGGGTCTGAGCAAGCAGTGATTTCTGGGACTGTATAAACGTCGAAAGCGCCTCGTAGCTAGACAGGAGAAATGTTAGAGAAAGAACTTGTGGAGGAGTGTGCACACACGTATTACGACCCATGTAGAAGTTGACATGGAAGAGGACTGGAAGGGGCAAGGGAAAGGGGGGATCCACACGGTATATTCGAAAGTTCAGAGGTGCGCTCGTCGGCAACGGCCGATTCCAAAGATGCAGAGTGACAAGCCCGGTCACAAACTGCATGTCACAACTAGAGTGACGGAACGTCACACTCAACGACCACCAACATCGCCTTCCTCTGTCCAACGAGTCCCCGAGTCCTCCACAGCTCCACTGCCTGTATATTGTCCTGGAATTGCTCTTTCTTCTCCATGCGATGCATGTGAACCATCTGCCAGACTTGCGCCTAGGAAACGGTGTCTACACGGCTCGAATTGGCTAAGTACGCACCGCGGAACCCAGAAAGGTCCATTCCTATCTTGACTGGTAACCGAGCGGCGGCATACTCTGGTATCTGCGTCTTTTGCGGTGAGGTCCTAATTGAATGCGAGTCTTGGCCGTGATGGTTCCCATAGCCGACACGACGCACGTCTCGTGTCCTTCCTGCTCGAGCTCTCCGTCGTGTTCCCTTGTTGCCCTCGTCTCCAAGGCGCAGCAGAATCATGCTTCTCACCATATGCTTTGGGCTTTATCCACGGCGAGACCGGGGTCATGGAAGGTTCATAAAGGGCATCGAAGGAATGACTTCGTCCGACATCCCTCTTCCATTCCTCGACCTGGTGTCGCTGAGTTGACCTCGTTTCCCTTCTTCATCTCCGGTGCCCCTTGCTCGTATTATCACGCATCTGCCAGAGGCAATATGCCGTGCCATTTTACCGCTTTGCTTTTTGCGATGGCTATCTTCTCTCTCGCGCTTCTCGGACAGGCAGGTATGTGGTGCCCTGTTGACGTAGGAAGCTCTATATGCGCGGCCGCCGCGCACAATCTGACAGAACGTCCGCACAAGTGCCGCTCCGGGAGCGCCAGATTGGCGACATCCAGTGCGGGGATTGTGCTCCAGCTCGGGAAGGCGAAGAGCACTGTCGACGATTTGGCTTCGACATTGCAGTGCGTCTACTTCTATTCTCCATCATGCTCATAGCCGAGCCCCCGCGGTGTGAGATTGGAAAGTTCTCAAGATCTAATACCTTCCATGCTTGTTTTGCAGGAGTGTGTCTGACATCCAGACCGTGCAGGACGGGATTGCCGGCGCCCAGGGTGCTGTCGGGGTGATTGCCAAAGCCCTTCTGTCTGGCCAGACTGCACCTGCGGACGCACGGGACCAAGTTGCCGGGAACTTGACGTCGGCTACGACCACCCTTTCTACTATCACCTCGTCAGTTTCTTCGTGCTTTTCCAATATCTGCTTTTGAGCAAGAGGTTACTTACTGCTGTGGGCAGGACCGACGCCGACGCCACTGACACGTTGGCGAAGGCTCGGCAGCAGCTGAATTCGGCAGTCTCTTTCGGACAGGGCGTTGTGGCGAATTGCAAATGAGGCCAGCAAAGGCCACATTAAGTGCATGCAGTTCGCCGGCGGAGGTGGACGGGTACATCGTCGCGCTAAGGACTATTGAGGAACAAGGGTCACCATGTCTTCAGATACATCGTACGCTCGCGTTCCTCGATTAATGTGAAGGGATTTGGGGTTGACTAGTATATTGCCTGCATCGGCGACTCGGGAGTGGTTGTATAATTCTCCGTGGCCGTCGGCGGGTTTCAAAACCTGCAAGTGACAAAGAACGCGACTTGGTAAAATTTCGATCCCTTGGACGCTAAGTCTGCCGGCCCTCCGATCCGAAGAGTGGCGAATACTCGATTTAACGTGTACAGAAAGCGCAGCGCTCCGCCAGCAGACGCGACGTTCAACATGTGATCCAATCTTTCCCTTGAGCGGGCACCTGCCACTGCGAACACCGCCTGTTGTTGTGCACGCACAAACGTCCACCAAGCACCGGATGTCATGCACAGCATTCGTATTCCTCTAGTGGTACCATTCTCACTCGAGGCTGGAGTTAGTGATGGAATGATGCATGTATGCGCCTGCAGCATGGAAACCGTAATGCAAAGGCTGCGGCCCTCTGTGCGCTACGACAGCTTCATCAGTCCCGAGGCCGTTGCAATATTTTTCGCCTTTCGTCCGCAGTCGGTGTGGGCGAAGAAACTCGTGCGCAGTAGCACAGGTGGACATTGTAGACGACTGTCGCAGCGTTCAATGAGCAGACATCCTTCCTTTGGTGTCGGATGCCCGTGTATAAAACGACTACGGAGGTGAGCCTTCGTTCTGCAGATTCCGACCTTCAATTCTTCTAGCATCCTCGAGTTGAGCTCGAGCTTTATCACTCACTGTTCACCTTCAAAGGCGCGACCACCCTTTCCTATTCAATATGCTGCGCATCGCTTCTGTGCTTCAGTTCATTTTTGCCGTAATGTTTGGCTACGCTGTCGTCATAAACGCGGGTATGTTCAAGAATCTTCTTGAGAACGTACTATATACGTCGCTGACTCGGAGCCTTTCAGCTCCTCTGCAGCGTCGCCAGACGGGCGATGTACAGTGCAACATCGACCGACTCAAGGTGGTGGTCGGCATGCAGGAGACCCTCGACTCCGTGAACCAGCTTTCCACTCAGCTCGGGTATGCTTCTCGCCCAATTCAACACGTGGTTCTACATACTGACATCCGTGAAGCTGCAACACCTCTTTTGCTTCGAACATAACCACAGCGCAGACCGGGATCCATGGCGCGCAGGTGGCCACGGATGAGATTTCTCAAGCCATCTTTGCCAACCAGACGGCGGACCCGGACCTGCGCCAGCAGTTCGCGGGAAACATCACGATGGTACTGGCTGCCCTCCAGGCCATCGAGCCGTGAGTCTCCCGTCGAGTCATTTTAGTCGACTTCTGGAGTGCTAACCAGTTGCATGGCGACAGAACGGACTCCACGAGCAATGCGACGCTCACGCAAGCTCTGACGTCGTTGAATGGTACTGCTGCGGCTGGCAATGATGTCGTTGCAGACTGCCATTAGGCTGTGATGGTGTTTTATACGTTTATTTATTACGATGTTTGCGGACAAGGGATTTGTCAAGTAGGCTTCCCGAATACTTCCTGTCGTTACTGTCTTTACCGCTCAATGCTTGAGCCATTGCTATATCATCGCTTCTTTGAGGCACACGGAGCGGCTCACTGTAGCCGGCGAGATGTGTGCTGATGTTTAGTGTTCGGTGTTCAGTGTATACTCCAGCCTTGTCGAGGGCACATGAAACCATGAAGCTGAATACCTTCGTTGCACTCGGATTGAACTTGGAGGTCTTTGGCGCCATTGACTCGGGTCGACCACGTTGTGAGCGTTTCTGCGGCAATTGCCGAGACCTGCTCGCCGAGATCGCCGACAGTGGTACAGTTCCTCGACCCATTTTGTTTTCGTCGAGGTCCTATGCCAGTAAACGGATGCAATTGTTATCAGACCACTACACATGCGGGACAGTGATACGTGATACGTGATGATATGTTAAGTCTTTGAAGAGGGTGAAACATAGGTATTGCCCGAAGGGTTGTTGTACTCGAATACATACACTGCAGACAATACTTTGAGTAGATCTCACACCACCGCATGCATGCGTGGCACTGACAGGACCGGCTTCGTATCCCTGTCGTAGCCGTGATACTGCTCGGCACTGCCATAGAAGAATAGCATGTTCTGAGGGAGCATCAGGGGATGCAGCGTGCGAAATAGCCACTGTCACTCATGAACGAACACACGGAGCAGCCTCACCTGGTCCTTTGTAGGTCAATACACGAGAGGGCACATGTCTTGCCGCGGTAGACCAATGAACGATTCCCAACAGCGAGCACAAGTACGCACCGTGCAGGGCTTTGACGAGTGGGCCGGAAACCGACCAGGTAAGAGTTTCAATGATTGATCCGGTCAGACGTGAGGCGGGTGAATGTAGACGGAAGACCAAAGCGAGATGGGAGTACCGCATGAACGGAAATGTGCGATGGATGGGCTTGAAGATGAGAGAAAGCAAGGCTGGCCAGTTGGTAACATGTGATGCTGATTCGCACTCAAGCTCAAGGTTCAAAGTGACGACCGAATGGTGATCTGGGTACTCGCCAGTGCAGTATGACAAGCTTTAACACTGGCGTGCTGTCCTAGTGATGTATTCGCGAGCTGATACATTCTGCGAAAACGCCAGGATACGTACTGCTATTGAAAGCCTGAGGGCCATGCACGAGCAGTGCAGTGTGCACCTGATGTTCAACGCTTGCGGCGAGTCGAGTCTTAACATATCAGCGATACCGGCATACCCGCGCTACATAGGGCACTCAGGCAATGCTTTCAGCGACAAATTCTGAGGCGGTAGGATAGTAGGGTAGAGTTAATACACTCACGCTCGGAAGGCTCTCCGAGTCGCGATCGGCTTGTGTATGAAGTTGTAGCTCCGCTCTAATAAGCAAGCTCCGAACGATCACGTGACGCAAACGCGTCCAAGAATGGGACGCGACGGCAGTCTTCCTTCGCTCTCCACCCCCACCATCCACCCTTCATCGACCCGCCTCCCTCTATGTTATTACCATCCAGTCCTAAAACGCTTCCAAATCGTTTCCGAGGCTCAAAACAACCTCTCACGGCACACTCATGACCTGACCCAGCTGATGCCAAATTTTGGCCAAAAATCAGGGAAAACGAGTTGTTCATTGCTGGATACTCGATTTCCCAACTTCCCATGCATCAGAACGTTGGAGATTGCGCTTTCTGTTGTATGGCTGGATGCCCGGCGTGCCAGTCAGGCCGGCGGTGGCGAGGATAGTGCCTGGGCGCCTAAATCGTCTATTGTGATTATGTAATGAACGCGAGACAAAGAGATTGAGCTCTATTGTCCTCGCCACTCACCAACAAAACAAAAGGCCATGGACTGCACACTCTCGCCCCGCTTCTCTTTCGCCTTCTCCCTCTCACCGTTTGACGATGCGTCGCCCTCCCTCTCTTGCGCTCGACGCAGAGTCGAGTCCTGCGTCGCCCGACATTTCAACCATCAAACTTGCTCAGGAAATACCTGAGTCTTCCACTCAAGAATTTAACACTCCTACCCCCAACGCCGATATCGCATACTCTGCACCGGCACCCTCCATCCGCCTCCTCTTTTCCCTCCTCTCCACCCGCGACCTTCTCACATTCGTCCTCCCCGCCTTCATCGCGTCTCTCGTCGCAGGCGGCATTGCCCCCTTCATGACATATGTCGTCGGTCAGGTCTTCAACACGTTCGCTGGTTTCCCGCTCTCCGGTGCCTCATCAGCCGACAAGGCTGCGTTGCTGCGCGGTGTCGGCCTCTGCGCGCTCGAACTCGTCGGCCTTGCCGCGGGCGCGCTCGCGCTCAGCAGCATCACATCGTGTCTCTGGATCTGGACCGGCGAACGCAACACCATGATTCTTCGCCAGAAGGTCTACGAGTCAGTTTCAGCCCGCGATATGGTGTGGTTCGACACCAAGATGGGTGCGGACGATTCCGTGCAGACCACCGAGGGCGATGGGCCCGTCGGTGCGGGTGGCTTGATGGCCAAATTCGCCAGGTTCGTGCTCTGCCTTTATTCCAATTTAGTTTATTCTGACCCCTATACAGAGAAACCGATGAAGTTCGAATGGCGTCTTCCCTTGCGTCTGGCATGATCGTGCAGTACCTCACCACCTGCATCGCATGCCTTGTTCTCGGCTTCCTGCGCTCCTGGGCCCTGACACTCGTCATCCTCTCTGCCGTCCCTCTCCTCATGTTCATCCAAGGCGTTTCCCAAGGCATTGCTGGCCCCATTCTCGCTGTCGAACGCCAACAGACCGCACAAGCTGCGACCCTCGTGGATCGTGCCGTTTCCGCCATCGCGACTGTCAAGGCCTTCAACGCGCAGCTTTACGAGGAACGATCCTTCTTCAACATCCTCGAGAAAATTCGCGGTGCTGCACGGCGTTGCAACACTGTCTGGGGCTTCACAAGTGGCCTCGCGCAGTTCGTCATGATGGCCATGTTCGTGCAGGGCTTCTGGTTCGGCGCGAAGCTCGTGCGCTCCGGGCATGTCGCTGCTGGGGATGTCATGGCCGTCTTCTGGGCCTGTCTCATCGCCACTACGAACCTGCAGATGTGCATCCCGCAATTCATCACGCTTGCCAAGGGCAAATTCGCCATGTCATCCCTCATCGGGCTCATCGAGCAGCCCACCCCCGAACCCGCACCAGTCCCATCCCCCGTCTCCTCCGTGACTCTCGGACGCCGCCCCAGCATCGCATCACACGTGCTCGTCGGCAAACGTGGCGCTGCGAACGACCTGCGCATGATCACCCCTTCGCGTTGCTTCGGCGAGCTCGCGCTTTCGGACGTCACCTTTGCGTACCCCTCGCGCCCGTCCGCGCCCGTCCTGCGCGAAGTTTCACTTTATCTTCCTGCGCGTGAGACCACTTTCATTGTTGGCGGCTCCGGCTCCGGCAAGTCTACCGTTGCGCAGCTGCTCCTGCGCATGTACGCCACGCAGGAGGGCACCGTCTCATTGGACGACCAGGATATGGCATACCTCGATCCGTCGTGGACGCGTGCGCACGTCGGAGTCGTCTCGCAGGGCTGCATCCTCTTCGACGGCACCGTGCACGAGAACGTAGCTATGGGACTCGCTGCTCCGGGCAGCACGCGCAGCCCCGAGGACGCGACCAGGGAGGAGGTCATCGACGCGTGCAGGGTCGCACTCATGCACGAGTTTGTCAGGGATTTGCCGGATGGATACGATACACCCCTCGGAAACGGCGGTGCGAATCTCTCTGGTGGACAGAAGCAGCGGCTCGCCATTGCGCGTGCACGCTTGCGCGATCCTACCGTTCTCATTCTAGGTACGTTTCATTCTACTGTTTATTCGCACAAATGCTCATATAACTGCAGACGAGGCAACGTCCGCGCTGGACGCGACCTCGCGTATCCTCGTCTTCGAAGCCATCAAGCGCTGGCGCACGAACAAAACAACCATCGTTATCACACACGATCTCTCCCAAATCACAGCGAACGATTTTGTCTACGTACTCAAGGATGGGCGCGTCGCCGAGCAGGGTTACCGCGCTGACCTCGAGAAGACGACCGGCGGCGAATTCCGCGCGATGATGGATGTGCAGAACGCCGGCGATTGGTCTCCCGAGTCCAACGAGGACCCGTGGAGCGACGAGATGCAGGCGGAGCGTGCAAGGGAGGTTGAGATGGTGCTGGAGGAACAGGACAGGCAGCGCGATGAGGAAAAGGAGTGGATCGAAGGCGAGGCAGCCGCGCTCAAGCACCGCAGCATGGTTCGCCCCGCCCCGACACTTCGACCGCTCACCGTCGGCAACTGGATGCTCGACGTTGTCGCGGACCTGACGCGCTCGCGCGCTGCATCACCCACCCCCACGGACAACAACCGCATCAGCCGCTTTATCCCTACCGAAGCCTTCGGAACTGCCCTCAAACACGGCCACGAAGATGACGATGCCAATTCAGAGGAGTACGAGATGGAGGAGGGTCGTGCGCGTCGCCCGTCGACCGTGGCCATCGGGCTCCCTTCGCTCCCCATGCCCGCCGCTGCGCGTACCACCATGACGCGGCGCCGCAGCCTGCAATTCTCGCCAACTTCGCCTGTGTTCAGTACGAACACAATCTCGAGCTCGACGGTGTTCGACGACGTTGCGTTTGACGAGGAGAAGAAGGCGCTGGAGCGTAGTGCCACGATGGCCACGCACAAGCGGTTCTACGCGGGCGAGACGTCGCCGAAGCGCGTCCGCACGCGTTGGGACACGGCCACCCTCACGCCCCTCAAGGAGGTCAAGGTCAGCACTCCGGAGCCCGCGCCTACCGCCGAAATCAACAACGACGAAAAGCCACTTCCGTTCATCTCTCTCATTCGTTGCATCTACCCGACGATCCCGCACAAGCCGCTTGTGCTCCTCGGTGTGCTCTTCAGCGCGGGCAGCGGCGCGATGACGCCTCTGTTCTCGTTCCTCCTCTCGCGTCTCCTCTTCGAAGTGTCCATCGGCGCCCACAATATCGGCACGATCAACATGTTTGGCGGCATCGTCCTCGCTGTCGCCGCAGCCGACGGGCTGCTCATGGGCCTCAAGTACATCACAATGGAAACCGCCGCGATGACGTGGGTCACCCGCGTCCGCAGCATGTGCTTCTCGCGTATCCTGGCACAGGACAAGGCCTGGTTCGACAAGACGGAGAACTCGGCCTCGCGGATGGTGCAGGTGCTCGTGAAGGACGGCGATGACGCGCGCTCGCTGATTGCAACCGTGCTCAGCCAGGCCGTCGTCGTGGGTACGATGCTCTCGGTCGGCCTCGTGTGGGCGCTCGTGGAGGGCTGGCAGCTGACCCTGCTGGGCTTCGCGATTGCGCCCGTCTTCGCGGTCACGATGGCCGTGCAGACGAACCTCGTTGCGAAGTGCGAGGTGCGCAACAAGCGCGCCCGCGAGCAGGTCGCGAAGGAGTACTACGACGTGCGTGTTCTTTCTTCCTCCGTATAGTCAAAGTAACTGATCTCATATTTGTTCTATGTTGGCAGACTATCTCCAATATCCGTGGGATCCGCCAAATGGGATTCGAGAGCGTCTTTGTGGGACGCTTTACCGACGCAGTGGAGAGTGCTTTGCACTCTGGCGTGCGCGGCGCCTTTGTCGAGGGCTGCACCCACGGTGTTGCAAGTGGTCTTATTTACCTTGCTGAGGCTCTTCTCTTCTACGTGGGCGCCGTGCTCGTTGCTAATGGCACATATACCTACCTCCGTATGGTGCAAGTCCTCAACCTCGTCGTCTTCACCGTTAGCATCGGCTCCCAGCTTATGGCGTTCAGTATGTCTTATCCTTTATATATCACCCGTATTCTTTACTCAATTGTTCTTTTTCAGCGAACCGCATTGCGAAGTCCGTGCAGGCAACTCGTGATTTCAACGTCCTCATGCAGCTCCCAACCACCACCTCCGAATCCCATGGCACCCAACAACCCCCAATCACCACCGCGACACCCATCTCCTTCTCCTCCGTCTCCTTCGCATACCCCTCCCGCCCCGACGTCCCGGTCCTCAAAAACATC
>SEOQ01000592.1:0-17924 GCA_004679275.1 Dentipellis fragilis
CGACGCCCTCCTTCGCGCACGACTGGTCCCCGGCAGGCGTCGGGCGGCGCGCTGCGCGTCCGCGGGGCGGCACTTCGTCGACGCGCATGGACGCGTGTGTGGCTTGCGTGGCGTGAACTTGTCCGGGTCGAGCAAGACGTGCGTGTCTCGTTCTCCTCTCGCTCCCCCCCCCCTCTTTCCTCTTCGAGCGCGCTTTGGCTTACCTATGACCGCGTTGTCCCGTCGGCAGCCCAGTGAACCACGACCACGCGACCTTCCCGGCGGGCCACGAGAGCGTCACATTCGTGGGGCGCCCGTTCCCGCTCGAGGAGGCGCACGAGCATCTTGCGCGGCTGCGCCGGTGGGGGCTTACATTCGGTGCGTGCTAGCGCGTATATCCCTATCTACCGTTCTCACACACGCATATATGCATATACCAGTTCGCTTTCTCGTGACCTGGGAAGCCGTCGAGCACGACGGGCCGTACGTCCCTCTTTCTCCTCAATACCAAGACTCAATGCAAGTTTAATGCTAATGCACCTCAGCGGCCTCTACGACCAAGCCTACCTCGCCTACCTCCGCGCGCTGCTCTCGCTCTTCCCGCTGTACGGCCTCACCGCATTCGTGTGCCTGCACCAGGACGTGTGGTCGCGCTACTCGGGCGGGTCCGGCGCGCCTGCGTGGACACTCGAGATGGTCGGTTTCGACCTGCACGCGCTCGAGGAGTCCGGCGCCGCGTGGCTCGTCGGCGTGCGCGGCGGCGGGCACGTCGAGGCCGAGCGCGGCATCTGGCCGTGCGGGTATCAGAAGCTCGCGGCTGCTACTATGGCGTGCGTCGCTCTCGTTCTTGCTCTTGTTTTTCCTCATTTCTACGCGGGGGCTGAGGGCGTGCGTTGTGTAGGACGTGCTTCTGGGCGGGCGACACGTTTGCGCCGAAGGTGCGCGTGCGCGCGGCGGACGGGCGCGAGATGTCTGTGCAGCAGTTCCTGCAGAACGCATTTCTGGATATGTGGGAGATCGTCGCGCGCACCGTTGGCGATCTCGAGGGCGTGCTTGGCTTCGAGGTGCGTTGTGCAGTCTCCGTTTATGTGGATGTTTACTGAGAGTGGTATGGTGCAGTTGATGAACGAACCGCACCGCGGGTATATCGACTTGCCGTCGTTGCATGGATTTGATTATAATACTGATCTACACCTTTCACACGTCCGTGCGTCGTTTTCCCTTGAGTTCCATATCAAAAAATAACTGAGAACCGTCTCAACCTCGCAGCATCCCCCTTGCAATCCTTCTTGCTCGGCTCCGGCTACCCCACTACCGTCGGACACTGGACACGCTCCTTCCCAATGCCGACCCGTCTCACCTCACACAGCGTGCTCAACTCGTCCAGCTGCAAAGCCTGGCGCGCCGACGGACCCACGGGCGGGCGCGACATCTGGGAGCTGCACGGCGTGTGGGGGTACGACACGAAGAAACAGGAGGGCGTTGTGCTGCGCGAGAGCTACTTCGTGCGCGACCCCGCCGTCGGGGCGGCAAGGTCGACTGGTACACGGACTTCTACTATCCGTTCGTCATGCGCTGGACGAATCGCGTGCGGAGCGCCGCGGGGGAGGACAAGGTGGTGTTTGTGGAGCCGATTCCGAATGAGTATTGTCCTGCGAGTTGGGGGCCCGAGTGGCAGCCGCCGAATATGGTGTTTGCGCCGCATTGGTATGACTTGAATGCGTTGTTTACGAAGGCGTTTGGGGATTTCTCGGTGAATGTGCAGGGGCTGTCGCGTGTGAGTGTATACGCGTAGGATTTTAGGTGTATGCTGACGCGGTTGGTGGTGGTGTGCAGGGCATGTTCCCGCTTAAGGCGTTTTACTGGGGCCTCAAGGGCGCGCGCGACAATTTCTCGCTGCAGATCCGCAATATCGTGCAGGAGGGGTACAAGGTGCTCGGCGAGCGGCCGATCGTCATTGGCGAGTGTGGTATCCCGATGGACATGAAGTACGTATGCCGTATCCTAGTATAGCTGAAGTGAGATGCTTACCCCGGCTGGCGTCGGTTGCAGCAAAGGCGAGGCATTCAGGACGGACGACTGGACGTGGCAGACGCGGATGATGGATGCGATGATCACCGGCCTCGAGCGCTCGCTCGTCAGCTTCACGTGCGTCCTTCCCTCTCTACCCTCTCCTCCTTACCCCACTGACGCGACAACGCGCAGACTGTGGAACTACAACCCCGAAAACGACGACGCGCGCGGCGACGACTGGAACGGCGAGAACTTCTCCTGGTTCACGCCGCACGCGCGCACGGCCCACCGGTCAGCTGCCCTCGCTCGAGCAGGACTGCGCCGCGCTCGACGAGGGCGGGCGCATCCTGCGCGCCGTCGTGCGGCCATACCCCGCCAAAACTGCGGGTGTGCCCCTCGAGTTCAAGTACGAGATGACGACAGGCGCGTTCTCGTACTCCTGGGCCGAGCCAGATGCGCACGCGGACGCGGACGCAGACGGGGCGGGGCGCGCCAGCGAAGCTCATGCTCCGCGCGCGTGAGACAGAGATCTTCGTGCCCGCGCAGCTGACACGCGGGCGGCGGCTCGTCGTGCGCGGGCTGCGCGCGGGCGATACGTACGCACACGATGAGCGGCGGCAGACGCTGTTCGTGCTGCCCGAGGCGGGCACGGCGCCGGGCACGGTGCACCGCGTCGAGGTGCGCGTTGTGCCTGCCGAGGTGCTGTTTACTGTGAACGACGTGTGGTCTGACTTTGGGATGTGGATACTCGCGGTGATTATGGCGATTGTGGGGATTGGGTACTATGCGCTCGGGGATTGAGTATCAATGTGTGGGATACATATGTCGTGGTAGGTTGGGGGGGGGGATGAAATGAGGGACGGAAGGGAGGAAGGGTGGGGCGGGCGGTGCTTGAGCCGTGGACGCCGGTGTTGGGTAGCCGTATCTAGGTACGGGAGGAGGAGCTGTGGGAGGGCCGCAGGGCAGTTCTGCTGCTTCTCCAATACATCAGCTGCCAGTTTGACTGCAAGCCACGATGGGCTGATCATGATAATGCGTATCACGACCGTCCTAGATCTCACCGGCTGTGCGAAGCGATAAATGGCCATAATAAATACCCCGCACAATTATCAGCTGCTGCAGGCGGCATCCCGGGACCCGCTGTGACCAGCACCAGCACTCACGCCCACAACTCACTCCGCAACGCCAACGCCCACCTGCTGATTCGACTCGAAGTGTTCAGCGATGATGATAGCCCTCCGCCCGACGCTGAGGCCGCCGACTCCGCGCGCCCTGCAAGCGTACAACGTAATATCTCGGCTGCGGCCCCGCGCGCGCCTATCTTCTTCTTCCTCCTCATTTCCCTCCTCTTCGTCCACCCTCACTGCGACGCCCACCCCCGATGCTCTCGCCGTCACACTCCCCAACGGCGCCCACGCCTCCTTCTCCTACCGCTGGCTGCGCGACTCCTGCCAATGCCCCGCCTGTGTGCACCCCTCGACGCGCCAGAAGCTGCACCGCACGTCCGACGTCCCCGCGGGCGCCGCGCCGCTCCCGGGAAGCGTGAAGGCGGGCGCGGACGGCGTGCACCTCGCCTGGGCCAGTGAGGGCGAGGCCACCGGTGAGCACGCGTCGTTCTTTCCTGCGTCATTCCTCGCCGCGCACGCCTCGCCCACTGCGCTCTCCGCCTTCCACCGCGACGTGCGCCGCGAGCTCTGGGACGCTGCCTCGGTATCGCGCTCGGGCGATCTGTACGTCCCGTATGCCGCACTTAACACAGACGCCGGGATGCTCGGCGCGATCAGCCAGCTCGAGCGCGCGGGGCTGCTGTTCGTGACGGGCGTGCCGACGCGCGAGACGGGCGATGCAGGGTGCGAGCTGCGCGCGCTGGTGACGAGGTTTGGCCCATTAAGGAACACGTTTTATGGCGAGGTGTGGGATGTGAAGAATGTGGTGAACAGCACAAATATCGCGTATACCAATTTGTATCTCGGGCTGCATATGGACATCCTGTGAGTACCACGTTTCCCGTCCCGCTGCAATCACACCATGACCAGTGAGGACGCTAGGTACTTCGAGAACCCCCCGCGCTTCCAGATCCTGCACTGCCTGCGCAACCGCGTCAAAGGCGGCACCTCGCTCTTCGTCGACGCGCTGCGCGCCGCCACGACGCTCCGCACGGCCGACCCTGCCGCCTTCGATATCCTCGCGTCCACGCCTGTGCCCTTCCACTACATCAACGCCGGGCACCACCTGCACCGCGCCCACCCAACCATCGCGCTCGCGCCCACGCCCGACCCCACAACCGGGCAGCGCGCGATCTCGCACGTGAACTACTCCCCCCCGTTCCAGGCGCCGCTGCCACAYGACACGCCGCCTGCCTTTTTCGATGCGCTTGTTGCGTTCGTGCGGCTGCTCGAGGCGCCTGGCACGACATTTGAGTATATGTTGAAGGAGGGCGACGCGGTGATCTTTGATAATCGCAGTGTGCTGCATGCGCGGACTGCGTTTAGTGATCCGGAGGTGTTGGTGGATGAGAAGGGGGTGGAACAGACGAATCGGTGGTTGAAGGGGTGTTATTTCGAGGGGGATGATATGGCGGATCGGGGGCGGGTGTTGAGGGAGAAGCTTGGGGTGGAGCTGTGAGGGCGCATGTTCGTCAAGGATTGAAGATCTTGTCGATCTATGGCGTTATCTGACCGTGTATACCATTAGTTCAGAACGAGTGCGAAAGCTATAAGAGCTGCAAAGTGGGATGGATACATGGCGACTGTCGCAAAGTCAGAATGCCTCAAGTTTTCTGCTCACTACAGTGCAGCTAAGTTATTTCATTTGAATTGCGTCGTACGCAGCGAGCGAAGAAAATACAACATGTCAAGCTAAGGTCGACAAATACAATCCCACCATGCTCCAAACCCACTCCTTTCCTCCACAGCCCAGGCTAGAAACCTTAATGCCAATGCCTCACCTGCAACCCCGCAATGTACTCCACATCATACTTCTCGCCCTTGATCAGCTTCGCCGTGCCATAGCTCTTCACCCTCGCCGCGTCCCACTCATCGGACGTAGGCACGCGCTCCTCGAAGATGCGCCGGCCCTCCTCCTGCACCTTCTTCGACGGCAGCAGGTCGAGCGGGACGCCCTCGAGGACGTGCGCGAAGTGGAAGATGCCGAGGCGGCGGTATTGGAGCTGGTCGTCTGGGGGGAGGACGACTGCACCAGAGGGGTCGGTCAGCGTGTGGAAGGGACGGAAGATAGGCGGACTTTGGGGTACGTACCGCGGTGGATCGTGCCCTTCAGGAGCCCGCCCGACATGAAGGACAGCTGGTCGCCGATGTTGATGACCAGCGCATTGTCGCGGTGCTGTATAAAAAAGTACAAGTAAAAGGAACGGTGAGCGACTGCACAGTTTACGAGTGTATGGAAAGGACTTGCCTGAACATAGCGCCATTTCCCGTCGGGCATGAGGATTTGCAGCGCGGTGATGGGTTGCGAGACGAGCATGCTGACAGAACCGAAGTCGGTGTGGCCGTTCAGCATGACGTTGTTCGTCTTTGCGGCTTCCTCTGGTGTGAGCGGGTCGTAGATCATGTAGCGGAAGAGCTGTATTCGTGTGAATAAGGTGAGTCTTCCATGCGAAGAACCAAACAGATTGGGGCGCATACGTCGTTGCTGACATGACCCGTAGAGTCTTGTTGCAATGAGAAGAGGTGGCCGTCTTCGAGGCCGAGGACAGTGTCGATCAGGGAGAGCACGCGACGGAGGACGTTTTGGCGCATGGCCTTGAACCAAAATGGACAATGCATTGAGTATGTCACCATTCCATAGAGAAAATCAACATACGGTGGTGAATGCTTTGATTTCTCCCAGGTATGGCTGCAGCGGCTTGGGATGCCGTGTAACGGGGTCAAGGCTGCATACGAATTACGATCAGCATTCAGTCCTGGGCGCTGTATCGACTGGTCGACTCACTTCTGCAGATACATATTATATTGCTCAATCCTGTCTCGGATTCCATCGTTGATTTCCCAGTAGTTCCGTAGCTAGATGAAAGTAACGGTGCGATGAGAACGAGTTCAGTCGCGTCAAGGGATGCGTGACGGTGATCCAGACGCGCTGACCTTGTAGCCGATGAACGAACCCTTCTCGGCAATTGGCGCGCGGTGCGCTTCTTTCTCCTCTTGCGCTACACCGTCAAAGGCGAGCTGGGCTATCGCGAACTGACGCTGGAGCTAATAAACGCAGGTGCAGGTCTTTCCTTCAGTACGCGCATATGCATAGCCAATGAACACGGCGAAAGTAAAACGCACGCTCTCGGGATCCAGGCCGTGTCCGACGACGTAGAAGAACCCGTCGCGCTGCAGTGCGCGCGACACCGTGTTGACGAGCTCGTCGCGCGCGGTGTCGTACAGTGAGAGGTCGACGGTCAAGATGTCGGCCCAGTCCAAGTCGGTTTGTGTTGTTGTGGGCGGCGGGACCCATCTTGGGAGCGCGTCAAGAGTCGTGTCGGCAGCGGCGGCGACGTCGGTGGTGGTCGACATGGTGGATATGTGGGTATGATAGATGCCTGTGAGCTGCACCCGGGCATTTCTATGCACTTACCGTATGGCCAGGCTCTGCAGGACGGTTAGCAGGGGCGGCCGAGGCAGGCGTTGCGCAAGAGCACGCCATMTCACCATCTCCTCATAGTGCGTCCCCTCGCGCACTCGCCTTTCGATTACCATCATTGCCAAAGCATACTGACACGCGTCAGTACGGCTCTGTGCGCAAATGGCGCTCAGCGGCCGACGGCAGTCGGTGCGAGCAGGTGCTAATCAAGACTCGCCCGTGCAGATCGCTCACCCGTCACGCCTTCATCACGCTCTCCGTCTTGGCCCTGAGATAGCGGGTTGTCTGCACAATCACCGGGTGTCTTTGTGCCTTCTAGATCTCCGCGCGTTTCTTAGGCGCCATCGCAGGAGGAAATGGCAACATTGCTCCGCCAGCCGTTGCCTCATCGACATGCACAGCGACGGGGCGACGAGACTGTCCGTACTTGACCCTCGCCCCCGTCCAGGCTTCCTGTGTTCATGGCGTTTGCATGGCCACCGCTGTGCCGTCGCTCCCTGGTCGCGCTGGAGTCGGAATGGCGCCACACTTGGCTTTTTGTTTCGTTGTTTTCGAGGCYAGGTTGTCTCGCCGCCGGCCAAGCACGACGCGTTACCTACTCTTATGCTATTTTCCATGGCTCGACTCCTAACTCGCGCCGACTCAGACCCGTCCCGAGTACTCCTTCGCCATGAACAGGAGCCAATCTTTCCTACCATGCACAGATGCGACGCTCCCCAGGAAAACGTGCGTTTTCAGGACTCTGTCGCAGACCCTACTGTTATTGCTGATATGTAGCAAGCAGAGATAAACGCCTCTTAACAAGATGATCCAACGGATGCTGGTAAGTTTGAGTCGAAAAGCGGTGCCGCAGGGCGTCATTTATCCCGTTTCGACACCAACCAAGTTTCAAGGCAGAGGCGACAGGGCCATGGCCGAAAACCCCGGAGGTGTCTTGCTCAAACCCACCGCTTTCGATATCCTCCTTCAGACGCATCGTGGGCGCAGATGTCCTTTGCAGCTCCCGGGTAGCCCGTTTCATGCGCTGCATTAGAAGAGCGTCAAGAGGCACACCTGCCAATATTTCCGCATCTGTCTCTGGCCGTGCCCACCTCACGTTTCATGCCAAGTACAGCTGTTCTCCAATGGTAAAATATGTATACTCAATACAACAGTCCGATATCACGGGCCTTCAAAATATTCCTTATCAGCATCGCGGGTACCTTCAACCTGTGACGATTAACGCGTCAAGTCCAGACTCCGTGGTATTAGAAGATTCTTACCCAAAGCTTAAGCAGCCCCACGACGAGCTCCATCCCATTTTCCCCACTGTCAACGTCGAACGGCAGTGAATACCGTATCTGCGTGTCGGTGCCGTCTTCGCTTTCCCTCCACACGAAAAAGACCCATTTGAGCCCGCTGCTGACTGCGCCCCGCATATGCTTGACTCTGAACCACAACGATGGGTTAGCATAACGCTCAAATCGGCTGGAGATTCGGCTAGGACTATCCCAGCGGTAAAGCACACGCACCCGATGGTTCGGCAATGAGATGCCAGAGCGAGAGCAGCGCGGGGAAGGAGGTCTGATTCTTGGTCCCTCTTGGCGACGAACACGCTAGCCCTGACGATGCCGTGCGCACCGTGATGCAATTTCGGGTTTGTGGGTAATTCTACGAGTCGACACTCAGTCATGCTGCCCCAGACGAGACCGAGAGCGTCAGCAGAACGCTCGGAAAATATGCGAATGTTCGAGCTCTTCAGAAGAACGGCGAGGCGCAGGAGAAAGAGGTTGATGAACACGCTGTCACCGCCCGCATCGTCCTGAACAAATCATAGTACGAGTACACATATCGTCAGAAATCAGCCGCGGGGCACGTTCGACGCAAGAGGAGAACTGACATTGAAGACTTGTTTTCGTGCAAGGTCCACCATCTGTCTCAAGTGGCCGGCAGACATAGCGCTGGCCTCCCCCGAGTCTGGGGTGCTGCTAACCCGCACCAGACCAGGTATCTTATCCTCTTTGAGGTACATGCTCACAAGTGAGATCTTACCCGTCGCCGGAGCGGGCCTGGACGACGGAGAATGCTAAAGCAACATACAGTAAGTAGTTTATCATCTCCTGGACCAATAGTAGTGGTACGCACCGCAACAGCCATGAGCTTATCCCGCAGGCGACCGATGTTACCGTGGAGTGATTCTGCGAGTCCCGGGCCCACATCCTCCGAGTCCGACATGTCGACGTCGCTAAACTTGTCCTCGAAAGACTGCAGAGATGTTAAGAGCTCGGCGGCCTCAGCTGGGCCGAGGTCAGATATCTTGCGTCTCTGGTGCGACATGCCAGTGGTCACGGTTGCGAGGGTGGGACAGCATCATGGCATACTCATTGCTATGTAGCAGCGGGATCAATATATATGTCAAATTCGAGTGAGGAAGATGATCAGTGGCCCTTACCGTAACACCTCCAGTGACTTGCTATAGACTGGTACTTTTCCCAGCTCTCCGCATCATACTTCCCTGACCTCCTCGCCTTCCATGATCTCCACAGGCGGAGGTTACAAGGCCGCGGCCGAAGAATCAAGTTGAAAAGTGTTCACGTACACATACCTGCGGATTGGTCTCGAGCCAAACATATCAGTCGACCTTACTGAAATAAAGGTGGTCGATGAATGAAGTTGCGGAAGGGCCCCTGTCAACGATGGCCTCCAGATGCCAACGTTTCGCATACGAGTCACGATCACCGTATGGTGCCACAAGCAGAACACTGACTCGAAATCTAGCCACATTCGGAGGCAGCACGGTACGTAGAAACACGACTTGAACACGACTGCTACAGTTTGTATTCGCATACTACAAGCACACATGACTTCTACTAACTTTCATTCTTACACCGCCGTTATGCCAAGAACTAGTCAAAACACCACTTTCATGAAGCTTAGAGCTTGAACTGGCCAGAGAGGACCTCGTTGTAACGCCTCTCGGCCTCCTGGAAGTCAATGACATTCCAGATCGCATTGAGATACTGGAATGACGTCAACACGGAAGCATTCAAAGAGAGTGCGCAGGCAGGGGTGGGTACTCACGTCGGCCTTGACGTTCAAGAACTGGAGGTAGAACGCGTGCTCCCAGATATCGACGCCGATAACGGGGGCGTGCTGGGTGAGCGGGTCCTGGTTGGCCGTGGTGACGATCTCGAGCGACTTGGTCTTCGGGTTGACAGCCTACTCACGAGATCAGAGATCGGATGGTGAGCGAATGCACGGCGGGGGTTAAACAAGGACGACGTACGACCCAGCCCCAGCCGGAGCCCTGGATGCCCAGAGTCGCGGTGTTGAACTCCTTCTTCAAGTTGTCGAGCGAGCCGAACTGCTTGGTGATGGCATCCTTCAAGGGACCATCCTGCAGCACACCACCGTGGCCCTTGCCCTCGGCCTTGGAGGGCGCAAGGTTCTTCCAGAACAGGGAGTGGTTGATGTGACCTGACCGCGGGTGTAAGTGACGTGAGTATGATGACATGGACCCACAGAGGCAGATGCATGGGAAGGAGCGATAACGTACCACCGCCGTTGAACTTGAGGGCAGCGTGGAGGGCGATGCGAGCGCGGGGCGAACTCGCCGATGCGTAGCCCTGCTCAGCAGCGTTGAGCGCGTTCACGTAGGTCTGATGGTGCTTCTTGTGGTGAAGCTCCATGATCTGACGGGAGATGTAGGGCTCGAGGCCATCGTAGGCGTAGGGGAGGTCGGGGAGAGTGTGCGACATATTTGCAGAAGTTCGTAGGAAGAAGGGAGGTACTGGAAGGATGAAAGGAAGGATGGAAACGCCTCCCAGGGGTATTTATGCGTTCGCTCAATCGATTGCACGCTATGACGTGAGTCACGTGCCACTAGATTGTATATGACACATCGCCGTCAGCCACAGACGCGTCTTGCTTTCCCCCTCTCTCGATGCGTTCAATCGCTACTGATACCAGCAGCTTCAATGCGAATGAATCGCGTATCCAGGACGACAGATACAAGTATGTTGACGAAAACCGTGTGCGCTCCAGTCGACGGAGCGTGTGCTTCGCGGCACGCCGTGCGTACGCACCAACTGATTTCGCTGACAGAGCGTCAGCGTTGTCTGTGGATTGGCATATCCTGCTGACGACGGCTCGACTTCTCAAGCGCTTCTGATTTGCCTGGTCCTATCGTGAGTCTTCGGCCGGATGGCGTATCGTCTCATGATCTTTTCAGTCCGATACCTGCGCAGAACTGCGTATGCTCATCCAGTCATCTTCATAGCATTTAATTCTCTCAGAAGTCACAAAAAATACATGGCGACCGCATCGATATATCTCACCAAATATTAAAACTCTGCCAAGCTTGATCTTCACTTTCTCCTCGCCCGAGCGCCCGTAAAAATTCCAAGGTAATGCGCGATTGCATGGTTGATCCTGCCCGGCTGAACGACAGGACGTACTTGGTATGGGAAATGCTGTATCCACAATAAATGAGAACCGGTGCGCGGTACAGGCGACCGCGCAAGTAACGCAGAATCGCCTCGCCCGCCGTCAGGTTCTCCACTATGCTGCTCTCCCCCTCCGGTGTCTCCCAGCGGCAATTGTCGGAGATAAAGCGCAGCCGATTTGCATAGTCTGCTCGCCGGAGGCGCTCTGGATGCACATGCATTATGCTCAGCGGTCCATAACGGAATTATTGAAGTGCAACCAACCTTCATTTTCTTCTGTCCAAACCTTTGCAGAAGCGGTGGACGTCAGAAGAACCAGGTCGATGCCTCGTCTCTCCGCGACCCCAAAGAAATATTCGTTTCCCTCCGGCCTATCATCGATCCACACCAGCAAGGGTCTCACTGTGCTCACGTCAAGTGGCTCAAATTGTCGCGCCACAGCCAAACCTATCGCCACCTTCATATCGAATGCAGAGAGTACCAGAGGATGGTCCACGCACTTTCTATGTCACCCAAGCTCGCAATGGCCTTGCGTATGCTTCTCTGTCCCACGAACTCGTCGAGGCTCGATGGTGCAGCACCACCAACAGCGTATTCATCCAAGCGCAAGAGGAGCGTGTCGGATGTCGCCTTGTCCAGATGAATGCCAAGCCAAGCGCCGAGCTCGCGGCAGAGCCCTGCAGCGTCGATAAACGACATCTACAGGCGTCATACAGCAGATCGGGACCTGGTTGATCGAGGAATATATACACATCGCTCACCTTCCCTCCGACCCTTTCCTCCCAGAACCGCTTCACTTCCGCATTCCTCACCTCGTCCAGGGCCGACGGCGGCGGCCCCTGCGCCTGCATCGCCTTCAGCTCGACCTGCTCGTGCGTCTTGCGCAGAAGGTACACCTGCAGCGCGAAGGACAGTGTGTCCGACCGGCGCGCCAGGCGTTGCTCGTCCTCCTGGATCCGCCCCAGTGCGAGCGATGGGCGCAGGAACTCTATCAGAGCAATCTTCTTCGACCGCTTGTTCTTCCAGAGCACGAGGTCATCCTGTATCCGCCCCAGGATCTCGCGCATGTCCTGCAGACATGTTGTGATAGCTGGGTCGAGGCCGTTCCATATACTTGATGATAGTGATACGGGGGTGTATGGTTGAGATCCAGATGGCTGCGACTTCGAGGGTTCTGGGTTTGGCTGTAGCGGGGCGAGGATGACCGCCAGTCGCGAGACCGTATGCCGCAGCTCGTTGATCGTCTCGTCTTTCTTTCGGCGTTGGTCAATCCAAGTCTCGATTGCGATGGCGGTGGTTATGACGGACGTCGCGATGCCTAGGGGGTCCATGGGATCGATGTAGAGGTTCGGAGTAAAGAGATGGAAAGTGTTGACATGCCGACGACGGGCTGGCTGTGTCAAGCAGATCACACATGGAAATTACTGGTGAGAGGCTGTTTTCCCGGCGGTAACGAGCTGCAATCAGCGAGGGCGCCAAAGTCCTAATACAGCTGTTTAGAGATCGATAGACCGCACGAAAATTCTTTTGCATAGTCGCGTATCAGGAGGGCTCGGGGAGTTCCGTGCCCCGCCTACTGGCTTTTGCGGCCGGCATTGGCAGACACGCACGGCGGCATTGACGGCTTCAGTCGGGGCACGAAACCTGTGATACGCGACTATGCGAAAAAGTGTTGACGAGGTCTATTGATCTCTAAACAGCTGTAAGCTGCGAGGGAGCGACAAGCACGATCGCATCAATCAGCCAGTGCGCCTTCTGAAAAACCAAGTACAAGGGCGCTTCCGTCATGGCATTTAATCGATTTGATTGGGGCTCGGAGCAAAGGCCAGTGACGTTCTCGCTTTTCATCCTGCTATCTTCGTCTGACTCAATGAAATATCATTCAGGACAGTCTATCGAAACCCTCCCATTCGTGATCTGTGTCGATCCCCGCCGCAAGAGCCTCGATGAAACCCGAACACAAAATACGGTCTACCGTCGACCCTGCACGACTGAACGACTTCACGTACGTGGTCTCTGCGATGCTCAGACCACAGTGTATCATAACCGGAGCTCGATACATTCGGCCTCGCAGGTAGCGAAGGATGGCTTCGCCGGCAGTTATATTCAAGGCTGAGGTAGCATTGATCCCGTCCGCCTCCCAGCGGTAGTTGTCCGAAATGAAGCGCAACCGTCCAGCGTAATCTGCCCTGCGCAGAAGGCCTAGAGGCGCCGAAGCTGGGTGAGAGACTAGTATGATAGGAAACGAAGCTCACCTTCATTGACTTCTATCCAGACTTTCGCGGAGGCCGTACAAGTCAGACAAATCACTGTGATATTCAGCTCCCTCGCATTGTCGATGAGCCAGTCATTGTTCAAAGGCTCATCGTCGATCCATACGAGGAGAGGCTTGACCATGTTGCGATCGACGGACTTGCATTGGCTTGCAGTTGACATACCTGATGACAAGCAACGGTGAGTGCACTTAGGGAAGCGCAGGACAACGGGTGTCGTACTTCTGATAACGCCAAGGCCAGAGAGCGCGTCTTTGATATTTCGTTGGCCTACAAACTCGTCCAGACTCGAGGGCGAAACTCCGCCTATGGCGTATTCGTCCAGCCGCAGAAGCAGGGTATCGGCCGTTGTTTGGTCAAGGTGTACACCAAGCCACTCTATGAGTTCGTCACAAAGTCGCTGGCCGTCGATAAACGAGGACTACAGAGACGGGTTGGATTTCAGTGCATTACACCAAGAGGAACGCTCACGCACATCTTCGCCAATCCTATCTTCCCAAAACCTCCGGACCTCCTCGTTCTTCACTTCGTCCAGCAGGGATGGTGGTTTCTCAGGCTGTGCCTCGATCGTCGGCGAGGCTGTAGGTTGGGTGTTCACAGCCTGCAGGAAGTACACCTGGAGCGCGAAAGACAATGTGTCGAGCCGCCGTGACAGCCGCCTGTCGTCCTCTTGAATGCGATTTAGGATGATTGAGGGCCGCAGAAACTCGAAGAACGCTACCGTCTTCGAGCGCCGCCTCTCGCGCCAGAGGGACAGATCGTCCTTAATGTGGTTCAGGATCTCGCCCATGTCCTGTAGGCACGTAGTTATGGCTGGGTCGACGTGTGTCCATTTGCTTGGCTCGGAGTTCTGAGCCGACGTCGACTGGGGTTGCAACGGTGCGAGGATGAGGGATATTCGGGAAATGGTGAAGCGGAGTTCGTGTATTGTAGCATGCTTCATCTGGTGCTGGTCTACCCATGTCTGTATTGCAATGGCTGTCGAGATGACGGTCGTTGCTATTGATAAAGGGTCCATACACGGCACGGTCAATGAGGAGGAAAGAAGTACGGTGGGTAAGGACACGTTTTGCTCACCAACTCGGGGTATACACTGATCAGATAAGGGTTGACGTCGTTGTTTGAGAGGAAAAAGACAGGCACCCGGATCCTATAATTATATGGATTGATCAGAAGTTACGAATCAACACTGCATGTTCAAGTTATCGACGTCCAACTGATGACAGTAAATTACGCCCAGATATAGAGTAACTATGTACATATTGCTAATTTCCAGCCTGGTAAACAAGCCGTAGTAAATAAGATTGCAAAGTAGGAGGTGAGCTTGCATATGTCCGGAACACGTAGCCAAACAATCCGATAGCTCAGTAGTCTAAGTAGCGACCTCGACACTGGATGCGTACCTCAGCCCCTTCGACGATTGAAGCTTGAAGGATCATATCATGGCAACGCGTGGGAGCCCCTGCTCTTGATACAGTTGCCGACCTTCGAAGCTGTTCTTCATGAGACAGCAATGGTATCGGATGTCCTGCAGATAAGTGGCAACGCCAGTAGACTCCGAACGCTCCTGCGCTTGACTGCCATATTCTTTGGCGGCCTTAATATCACCCTCCAAGAGCGCAATCTCGCCTAAGGCCTTCATGCTCCTGACCGCAGTGTAGACGTCGTCAAGAGGATCGCTGTATCTGAGTGTCTGTTCGTAGAGCCGCTTCGCCTCTCGATAGTTTCGCGCAATAAACTCGTTGCGTGCTGCAATGTAGATGCACCATACCAATCGGAAGTTCTCGTTCTCCTCGGAGAAAGTAACTTCCCGGATCGCCTCCTGGATTTGCCTCCGAGCAAGGTCGTAGTCCTTGTCGTCTGCTGCTATGGCGGACTTTACCGCCAATGCAAGACTGGCCTTCTGAGTATCCTGGACGGACAATGCGAGCTCCCGAGCCTGATCTAGATACCTGTCGGCCTCGAGCAAGTTGCGGACAGAGAGTGCGACCTCCGCTAACGCCATGTTGCTTCCCATACAGCCCCAAGTGTCATGGCGCCTCGTGTGGATGCTGCATTCCTCGTCTAGAGACTTCTTCGCCGCGCCGTGGTCTTTGGAGTAGAGCTGAGAGTAAGCCAAGCGATTGAGGGTGTACGCGACCCAGGCTTCGTCGCCCTTCTGTCGGAAGTACGAGAGGATCCTCTCGAAGTCTTTCTCGGCTTGCTTGGAGCTCTTGAGGATCTTGACCCATCCCAACGACACGGCGAGTTGAGCCTCTGCTTCGCGTCTGTCCTTTGCTTTCCGAGAAATCCTCAACCCCTCTTTCAAAAGGTTCTCGGCCAAGACCATCTGACCTCTGAGGATGTGGATCTGCCCCATGAGCTCGAGGCAGAAGAGAGACGTGTTCCAGTCTTCGATCAAGTCAAAAAGCCGCTTGGCCTTCGAGAAAAGCTCGAATGCCTCAGGACTTCGTCCAGTGTGCGCCGCGAGTAGACCGAGAGACAGCATACAGACGCCTTTGCGCACCCTTGTGCGCAATCGACCGAACGGGCGAGGTAGCTTTAGGCCGAGGAAGTTGATCCTCTTCGGGTCATCTTCTGGGAGCTCCTGCACCAAGGCCTTGAGGCATGTGGGGCGTCGCTTGTACCGGATGAGATGTTGAATGAAGTGGATACACGCGTCGCATGCTCTCTCCATCATGTGAGGAACCGACAAGTCGAGGATAATGAGCTGTTCGACATTATCGTCCTCCGTCCTGATCCATAGGCCACTGTCAAAGTCCGTCGACTCCAGGCCAGAAGCATGAGAGCTCTCGAGTAGAGAATAGTAGTAATCCCTAGCGTCCGATAGCAGCGGGATATTTTCGCGGTTGAAATTATGTGCGATGTAGAGGCGGATGGGGGCCAGCATAGTGATGAAATCTCCAGATCGTTGAGTCAGAGAATGTTGCTGTAGTAGGTCAGCTATTGCCCCGATGTTCGAGATAGAAGGAAAGATCTTGTGGAGCTTGTTCCTGTCGATTCCGGATGGGAAAAACGCTACGACCTGCAAAAATTCGAGCGCACTGGGATTGACAGCTTCGATGGCCGGAGAAGCAAGAGAGAGGGCGATCGTCGTGTTGATGCCGTCGTTATTGCCCTCTATTCCCAACAAGTGTCCTTGGCGCTCCATCCAAGACCGTTCCAAATCATCAGGAGACCAGTCATTCTGCCAGGCTGCCTGCGCAAGTAGATGGACGGACAACGGATAGTAGTCCAAATCTACCAGAATGGGATAGAGGTGATCCTGAGGAATGTCGTTGGGATAGATTGCCGTGAACAGGTCGTACGCCGCGGCAGGGTCGAGAGTTGGAACGGGAATCGTGAGCCATCGGGGGTGATATGACAATGTTTGCTGGCGTGTGGTGAGAAGAACTACCACAGATGGTATATCTTGATACTCGACAATAGCATCACGGATGCGTCTCCCGTCGGTAGCAGAGTCCACAAAGGTCTCGGCACTGTCAAGGACCAAAAGAGTGTCGCCGCCGTTACGCAAATTGGTAAGTATTGATTGTTGACAGTTGGCTTTGGATGCGGTCAAGCCGAGCGCGGAGACAATGCGATTCATGAACGAGTCGAATGAAACCTTCCGCGGGTCCGACTCTTCCAGCCGGACGAAAAAGCGGCGTTTCAAGAATTTGGCTGCGATGTCGTCTTGGTGATACACCACCTTGGCGATGGTACTCTTTCCAATCCCTCCCGGTCCGAGCAGAATGACGTCTTTACCCTTCAGGAGCGATTGCACCACCCTGAGAGTCAGGTCATCCCTTCCGTAGAAGATGGGTGGCTTGGCCGGCGGTGGATCCTTCTGATATATATCCCTATCCCACAATTAAGACGCAGACGATGAGACCGTTGCGAAAGATACATACCGGTTGGGATTCCTGACGACTTCTACCTGCTGGTCAATGATAGTCTGCACCTTGTCATCAATTCTCCGTAACATGTGCCCGGTCTCGACTGCAGCGCACGCCTTGCAAATGACGGCTGATGAGAAGTGGGAAACACAGAGTTTAAGGAATACGTACTTGAAAATGCATCAAATCGTGGTTCAGCCTCGTATTCCATCCCTGGATCTCTTCTTTGTCGATCTTAGCCGAAGCAATTCGTATGCAGAGATGTTGCCGAGTCTTGTGCCTAATGGAAAAGATCATATCGTCCACAGTTCTGCGCAGTGATATGAGGTCTTGCACCGTCAGAATCAGATGCCGCTTACCTGTTCAGGTCCTGGATGGCGTCGTTTGTGACGTCGGTTTCTCGCCCGCCCAACATATCGTGCAAGAAGAGCTGCCCGATTTTCATGCAGCGGTTTTGCAAGATTTCTAGCTCCTCGTTATTGTCAGCCGCAGTCTAGATTTCAGAGCATCGTGAACATTTGAGGGCTGTTACGCAATTGATGGCTTACTGTGATCAATCCAAGAACAGTACACATCGCGGAGAGGACGGTCTTTGCTTGCTCTTGAGGGATAGCTTCCTTCACCAAGCTGATGAACTCAATCGCGACCTTGATATGGTGGATGGTTCGTCCCCGTTGCTCGTTCCTTTCACCTGTAAGTCTGGTCAATAATGACAGGGCAAAAACCGATTCATAGTTCTTACCACTACTGATATCAGAGTCTTCTTCTGT
>SEOQ01000593.1:0-17892 GCA_004679275.1 Dentipellis fragilis
GTCTTTGCGGCCGGGGTTAGAGCCCCTGCCGCGTCGGCTCTTCGCGGAGTCCACGATGGCGGCGGCATGTCTGCCATCTTGCCGCCCGTGCTTCTCCGCGCACCACCCAGCACGGGTGTTCGGCCGGACCCAAGGAGGGTGGCTTTGGCTCGCAGGCTCTTCGCTGCCGAAGATGAGAGTTTATGCGAGAGTGCCTCGCGTGGAGAGGGTGCAGAGATGTGGAAAGGCGTGCTACGCGGAGGCAGAGACGCGTCCGCAGGGTCATCGGATTGCGAAAGGATTCGGGGAGTCCCTGCAAGCGTGCCCAATGTCATAAATTGCTTGACCGCAGCAGGGCCAAGCTCGGAGGGTGTTGGCGAGGGCATGGCAGGGACGTAAGAAAAGTTGTTTACACCAGGCGATCTTGGTCGGTCTGCAGCGGTACGGTCAGAGCACACCTACATGGTAGTTAGCAGAATGCGTACATGGTGTGCCGGCTATGGCAGCGTCAATCCGGCTTCGCGTAGGGCTCAGGAGGAGCAGAGACCCCCCGCGAGCCGGACGCATCTTCCTTTTGCTCCGCCAGTCGGGTGCTGCTATGCTTGATGGCCTTGGGCTCGTTCTTTGCGTCTGCATTCGCCCGTCTCGCAACCGCGAGAGGGTCGTGCGGTGAGACGTCTGCATCCGGCGGGAACATGAACGCATTTCTTGTCCTGAAGCGCCATCCGTCCACCCCCGCCGACCGGGTGTCTTTCTTCGGGGCCATCACATCCACCACCTCCTCGCCGCCCTCCGTCGCACGCAGCGCAAGCTCCTTTCCCTCGCCCTCCTCTCCTTCATCCACATCCATCTCCTGCTCGCCGTCCACCTTCTCCTTTCCTTTCCCCTTATCCTCCCCAGCAGCCGTAATCAGCCCTTTCGGCACCGGCACCTCAATCCGCATCTTCTCCCTCACCCCCGTCGCCGGCGGCGCCTCGATCAGCATCCTCTCGCGCCCCTCTAACATGCGCTCCCTCTGCGCCTCCACGCGCCGCTGCGCATCCCACGCCCAGCCGTACTTTTCCTTTCGCCGCTTGTTCTCCTCCTCCAGAATCTGCGTGAAGCTCGAGTTATCTTCGGACGTGTAGCGCGCCTGGAACGCATCGAGGCTCATGCCAGTGTCGTATCGCGCACGCTTGGCGGGCGGGCCATCAGCGTCGGTGCGTGGTGTGTGCAATGGCAGTGGTGTGTCGGCGGGACCTGCGCCGTACGGCGTCTCCGATGGCGTTTGCCATGGCCGGGCACGGGGTGCTGGTGTGCTGAGCTCCTCGAGCCGGCGCACGCTCGCGGAGATGAGCGCGGGGTCCTGCGTGTGCAGAGCATCGAGGTAGGTGTTGGTAGCGTCGAGATGGACGAGCGAAGGGAAGAAGTCGCGCGCGATGATGTGCGAGAGGGCGGCGGTGTATTCGTCTTCGTCGAGCACGAGTTGGCGGTCGAGAGAGCGCTCAGGCGGGGGTGTTGATGGTCCTGGAGTTGACATGGTTGCTCGTGAGTCTGTGTGATCTCTGCCGCGAGAGAGCGGTTCGAGTAAGTGGTAGTTGAGGTACAAGTAAAGCAGCAAGGCCGCCTGCTTCAAGTTCGGACGCGCCACTTGCTGCATGCGTGACCGGCGCTAAGTCACAACACGAGCGTTTCAAGTTCTTCTTACACTCGGTCACTCGGTCGCGGTGTTTGCAAGTCATATATATTCACTATTCACACCGTACTACTACTTAGTAAGAATCAGAACAGTAACGTAACGTACGTCGCAGAATATCGAATCACATCGCGCAAGCTGGTATCATAGAACAACCGTCCCGACACAGGAGCTGAGAAGGGGAAAACAGGCGAGCCGGAAAAGARATGCAAAGAAAAATAGCGTGCGCCCTATCGTCACTGGGGTTGGTGCGACAGCGGGGCATCGGGGCATAATCGTTGGGAGGGGAGGGGAGGAGAGTGGGGTTTGGGAAATCATTAACAGAGAAGGGGGCAAATAAACGTGAACGGGGAAAGAGTGTGTAGTTGTCAGTGACTCCTTGAGAGTCCGCAAGGGCCGGTACCTCACCACCGGGTCCGCACATAATACAACACAAACCAGGGTGACAATAAGCAAAGGGAAAAGTAAGAGACAACAGGGAAGGTAAAGAAAGCTTGTAGAAGATACAACACTCAAAGAGATCTGCCAATGGTAACTGCATGGGCCTCAACGAAATGCATTGCTCCCTGACCGTGGTCGCGACTTGTCGGAGGGATTCAGAAATCGGCCCTCGGCATCGGACTCGCCGCCTGCACTCCTTCGCCCGCCCAAATTTGGCCGACCAATCCTACTCTGTGAGAGCGAGGAATGGGATGGCGACGTCGGGAGCTTGGACTGCCCACGAACCGTCACATTGACGGAGGGCAGTTGGGGAAGTGCTTTGTTGGGGTCTTTGAAAGACGAAGGCGATGCATAGCTAGCCCCAAATGCAGCACGAAGGGGAATGTTGCTCTCCGAGGAAGGGAAGAGGTTATTCGTTGGGGAGCCTTCTGTACTCGAGCCAAGCGACGAGCGCTTAGAGTTGCCCGAATATGGACCACCAGCACCTGGACCTGTTGACCGCTTGAAACCCGCTGCTCCTGCTGTAGAGGCATGCGCGTACAGCCCAGACGTAGGCACAGGGAGGAATGTGGGTGTCGTTGGGCGGGATACGGGGGTCGGGATAGTACTCGTAGTCGTAGTTGTGCTGATACTGCTCCTGCCTTCCGTCGATGTAGATTGCCGCGACTGTGGCCTACGCAAACCGGTCGGCATCACACTTCGAGACAACATGTCCCTATGTTCGGTGGTCGGGGAGGGTGTAGTGTCTCCCGCAGTCGACGCATATGGGCGGAAGTGCGCGGTGGATGATGTCGATCCTCGCCTCACTACTTTATCCTTGGACTTGATGGGAGACGGAGAGTCCTCCATGATAAGCACCCAGCCCGTAGAATCGCCAGCTGGTGTCCGCTTCTTCTCATCGTAATCGGCGCTGTGTCGGCTAAGTGCTGGTCGGGATCGTTCCTCTGACGACCGATGCTGATAAGAGCTGGTCGACGCGGTAGAGGAAAGGCTCGAGGGTTTGGAAACCGATGGAGTGGCTGCGGGACCAGGACGGCTCGTGCTGCCCATGCGAAGTCGTGGCACACGCGTGTGTATCTTCTGCTCGAGGTTCTTCACGCGTGCCCTCATCTCCGACACCATCTGCACGCCCTTGTTCTTCGAGGCCGTGCCAGTAACAGTGCTCGCAGTACTTGCGTTCAAACCATTCATAGGACGCGGTGTCGGTCGAGTGGTCGCGATGCGTGGGGGAATTCGAGACGGCGTATGAGTTGGTGTAGCGAGGCTGGGCAAAGTGCTCGAGCGGGTGACGGGTGTCGTTGGTGTGGATGCGGTGGGAGACCTGAGGGTTGAGGTCTTCAATCGAGGAACCGCGAAGCCTGCCCGTTGGAGCAGTGCCGACTGACCGGCATCGGAACTAAGGGACGAGGTTGTAGCGCGGGGTGTTTCAGAGCTTGGAGAAGGAAGTTCGTACTCAGGCGACAGATCAGCAAGCTGGAGGTCAGGCGGTGGTTGCAAGTGCAGAAGATCGTCTTCGGAGCGTTGTGTTATACTCGGCATGAGAGACGAAGGCGCCGAAGATTCGAGCTCTGTGGTAGACGAGTTGACAGTGAACGTCGAGGCACGGGCATGTGCGGCCTCGAGTTGATCACGGATGATGGCCACTTCCTCCTTGGAATCTAGCGGACGTCTTCAGGATGTACGGTAGAGCGAAAGACAGGCAGAAGACACTTACCTCTGAGTTCGTCTCGAAGCCTCTGGCACTCCTCTTCCATGCTAGCCTTGTCCAACAGTTCATGTTCAAGAAGGATCTTCTCCTCTAGTGCACGAGAGTACTTGGCTTCGATGTCGGCGAGACTGGATGATACGGCGCGCTCATTCCGTTCCAGATCGTCATTGCCCATTTCTAGCTCGCGGAATTGAACCTTGAGTCTCTGGTGGTCCTGCCGCAGAGTATCCAGCTCGCGTTGGAGAGAGGCCGATGTGGTATTGTGGGTGGTCTGAAGGGACATGAACTTGGACTAGAAAGACATGAGAGAGGGTAAGGTTAGCACATCGAAGAGAAGGACAGACCTTCCAGTCGTCGCGCTCGTTCTCAGCGCGCTCCACCTTCACCTTGAGATCCTGCTGGGCCTTCTCCGTCCTCTGGAGTTCGCGTTCAAGCTCCTCTTCTAACTCCTTGCTAGACTGATGGAATTCGTCGAGTTCGGTCTTGGTTTCTGCCAGCATATCCGCGACCTCGTAGTACTTGGACTTCCAATCCGTCTGTGAAGAGTAGGAGCTGGAACAGCGTGAGCAAGCGAACGACGACGACAAGGGAACCGCAAGTACTTTGCATTGCTGTCGGCCATGATGTTCTCCTTACGCAAGATGTCTGCGGGAGAGAGAACGGCGGTCATCGCCAGGGGAGATGGCCCGCCGAGAGAGGGAATGAGGAGAGCGTGACTGTGCCAGCCGCGTCGAGTCGGGCGTTATTGTCCTCTGTTTGCAACTCGGCCACATTTGTGACGCTCTATTATCCTTCTACAACTACACTCTAATGGCTATACACTATCTGGCTTTGCACACTTTCGCTTCTCTATCCGCCCCGTCTTCGAGCATCGCATCGCCTCCCACGACACTGGTTCCATCGTCGCGCCTGTTCACGCCTGTCAGCCACCGCCACGCACGCCTGCCACACATGTGCGCACCTGCTTCACTTGTTGCAAAAATCACGCCCAGGTCGTTCCGCGCAGTCGTGACGTAGTAGCTTCGGGCATCCCCCAGCGAGATCTGACCAACACATGACATGCAGCGCGTTTTTCATTATGGGACATACGCACCACCACGCCTTTCACGACGTCGCCACCCCGGAAGCAGTCCCCAATTTTGACCTTGTCTTTTTCTGTGGCGCGCACGTCTTGGACGCGAATGACGCCTGTAAATTCCTCACCTGCAGGGAGCGGCACGCCGTCGACGACCGTAATTGAGAGCATGGCCTGCTGTGGAGAGAGACGCGTGACGGAGCCCAGCACAGTTGAATTTGGCGCGGGCGGGTGTGGGCGGACGCGTGAAATAACGAGAGCCTGCGATATGTAAGGAATGCGGTGTGGAGAAGGAGGGGGGGAAAGGGGACAGACAGGGCCGYCGTGGGTGGGGACGCCGAGAAGCGAGGCTCTTGGGACGGCGTCCCTCTGGTAGAACCCCGCCCCCAGACGCGGGGCAGGACCACGGGGGAGGGGGAAGGGCTGGCCAGGGAGTAAATAATCTGAGGAGGCCATCGTACCAGTAAGACTCGGAGCAATTAGATAAAAAAGGTCGGACGTCGCGGTACGAGACGCGCGCATCAATTGTTTGTCGCCTGTTTGGTCTCCCCATAAAACTCGAGACTGCCAGCGCCTCCGCTTCTCCTCCGTCCGAGCCTCCTCAGTCGCCATGTCCGCATCCTCCATCGCCCGCATTCTCACAAGACGTGCGTTCTCTCTCCTCACTGACCACTTGTGGCCGCGTTTCTCACGTCTTTCGCAGGTATACACGTCTCTGCTCGCCGGAATGCCCTCTCCAAGATGGGCATGCCCGCCATGAGTCCGACCATGACGGAGGGCGGTATTTCGTCGTGGAAAAAGGCAGAGGGCGAGTCCTTCACTGCTGGTGATGTCCTCCTCGAAATCGTGCGTTGTATTTGTATTGTGTAACCCACCTCATGCTCACGCGTCACATCACCAGGAAACGGACAAGGCCGCCATTGACGTCGAGGCTCAGGACGACGGCATTGTCGCCAAGATCATCGTGAGCACTCCTGCCATCGTCCCAACATTCATCGCCTATACGCACATTGCAGAAACATGATGGCGCGAAGAACATCGCTGTTGGTGCCCCCATTGCCATTCTCGCGGAGGAGGGAGACGACCTCTCTGCCGCTGCAGAGATGGCTGAAAAGGCATCTTCGGAGCAGCCCGAGCCTCCCAAGACAGAGGAGAGTGCTCCACCCCCGCCACCAAAGTCCGAACAGCCCCCTCCGAAGGCCGAGAGCTCTGCGCCCAAGCCTGAGTCGAAGCCTGAGCTGGCCAAGGGTGACCGCATCTTCGCGTCGCCCATCGCGAAAAAGATTGCACTCGAACGTGGCGTCCCTCTGTCCAAGATCAAGGGCACTGGTCCCGAGGGCCGCATCATTCGGGAGGACGTCGAGAAGTACCAGCCTCCAGCGGCTACTGCTGCTGCCACCCCTGCACCTGCGCCGGGTGCTTCCGCTGAACAGACGCCAGACTACGTCGACATCCCTCTCACCAACATGCGTCGGACCATTGGTCAGCGTCTGTCCCAGGCCAAGGTTGAGGCACCGCACTACTACCTCACGGTTGACATCAACATGGACAAGGTCACGAAACTGCGCGAGGTCTTTAACAGGACCTTCGCGGAGAAGGACAAGGCCGCTAAACTGAGTGTCAATGACTTCATTGTCAAGGCGGTTAGCAAGGCGCTCGAGGATGTCCCCGAGGCAAACTCTGCATGGCTCGGCGAAGTTGTTAGGCAGTATGTAACACGATTGCCTCATTTTTCAACCGGATCTGACGTGGATGCCATTTAGATACAAGAAAGCTGACATCTGCATTGCCGTTGCTACCCCCAACGGTCTGATCACGCCCATCATTAAGGACGTCGGTTCAAAGGGTCTTTCGACAATCTCTGCTGAGGCTAAGGCATTGGCGAAGAAGGCACGTGATGGCAAGCTGCTGCCCCAGGAATACCAGGTGAGTTTTGCCAATTTTCGCCATGTCCGCTCAGATTCTCAAATACTTTTGTAAACCAGGGCGGTACTTTCACCATCTCGAACTTGGGCATGTACGACATCAACCACTTCACCGCCATCATCAACCCGCCGCAGTCGTGCATCCTGGCCGTTGGATCTACACAACCAACCCTCGTCCCTGCACCAGAAGAGGAGCGTGGCTTCAAGACGGTCAACATCATGAAGGTTACGCTCAGCTCTGACCACCGCACTGTTGACGGTGCGGTCGGTGCGAGGTGGCTGTCTGCGTTCAAGGGATACCTGGAGAACCCGTTGACCTTCATGCTCTAAAAGCCTTTAGCTTTAGGGGCAGGATATCCCTAGACGGTCTTTCCTTCTTTTTATTTTCGACATAGACTTATGTTCGCTTGTTGTATACGTCTGCGCTAATTTGCTTGCTCTCTCACCACTTTCGCATATACAATCTCATGGGGGATTTTTGGAACTCTACATGAATGGTCGTCTTGGCCAGTCAGCTTGTTCGCTGTTGGTGTGATATGAGGAGCTAGATGACATGGTAGTATTACAAGTGGGCCTGGCTATGGGTCTCTAGTGTGGCTTGAGCTCGTTGAATCTTGATCTTATCGTGATGTCACCGATCGGGATGCAACACGGCATGCTTGTCTCGTAATCTGCATTTTGACTTGACTCCATTTCTTACCTTGCTTTAGTTTCAACACTTTCTATTCATCGCCGCTCTACTTCTGCATAGCATCGTTATCCGCTGAAATCGTAGTTCTCACTATACGATCATGCCGGGTCGTCTGCGTAAGAACCCCTTGAAGAAGCCAGGTAATGCGTCACCGAGAACGGCCAGTAGTTACTCACCTAACCGCAGTCTACAGAACGACCATACCTTGCGCTGGGCCTTGAAGGCTCTGCGAACAAGCTGGGCGCTGGTATCATCAAACACGATGTCGATGGGTCAACATCCGTGCTGTCGAATGTCCGACACACATACATCACTCCCCCAGGCGAAGGCTTCCTTCCTCGAGACACCGCACAGCACCACCGTGAATGGGCTCTGAAGGTTATCAACGATGCTGTGAAGAAGGCTGGGATCTCCATGCATGATCTGGATTGTATATGTTTCACGAAGGGTGAGGGTAGATCTGGTTCACGGTGAGTAATGGAGATCTCTGACGTGCCGCAGGTCCCGGGATGGGTGCTCCATTGCAGTCCGTTGCCCTCGTCGCACGCACATTGTCACTGCTATTCAACAAACCACTCGTCGGAGTCAACCACTGCGTCGGTCGTGAGTTCCCATATGCAAAGGTTATGTTCAGACTGAAACTGAAATATGATTCCGCAGACATCGAGATGGGGCGAAACATCACCGGCGCCCGTAATCCCGTGGTGCTGTATGTGTCCGGAGGGAACACGCAGGTGATTGCCTACTCGCGGCAGTGTTATCGCATATTCGGGGAGACGCTGGACATCGCTGTCGGGAATTGCCTGGATCGGTTCGCAAGGGTCATCAACCTTAGCAATGATCCCAGCCCAGGTCAGAACATAGAGGAAGAAGCAAAAAAGTGGGTTCACCGCTCTTCTTCACCACGCTATCACTCATGTAAATCGGACAGAGGGAGGCGGCTGCTCCCATTGCCCTACACGACCAAGGGCATGGACATCAGTCTTTCTGGTATCCTAACCTCCGTCGAAGCGCTTACTCTGGACAAGCGATTCCGCGCCGACGGAAAGCCTCGAGGGCCGGACGACCAGGACTATTTCACACCTGCCGATCTGTGCTTCTCCCTCCAGGAGACGGTATTCGCCATGCTTGTCGAGATCACCGAACGTGCGATGGCGCATATCGGGAGCAAAGAGGTCCTGATCGTTGGTGGTGTAGGCTGTAAGTACTCGTCGCAATTCCGACATGGATGTGACTAAGGTGGTTGTGGTTCAGGCAACGAACGGCTGCAGGGCATGATGGGTATTATGGCCAAGGAGCGGAGTGGCCAAATATTCGCGACCGATGAACGGTGAGCGTCATCTTAGATCTGCGGAATGCACCAACTCAGGCTCCTTCAGGTTTTGCATCGACAATGGTATCATGATCGCGCAGGCAGGGTTGTTGAGCTTCAGGATGGGGTACCAGACACCCTTGGCAAAAAGCTCCTGTACACAAAGGTGACCCCACTCCCTCGATTAATTATCACGGCAAAAGCTTATTTCCCTTGCAGATTCCGGACCGACGAGGTCCATGTAGCATGGAGAGCATGAGATGGACGGTGGTCTCGTCCAGCGTGTATCAGGCAGCAGATATCCTGCTTCTGTAACAATATTGTGGAATTCCTATGTATGTGTATCAATACAGACACCTTGGTATCTAAAAGTAATTAGTGGTTCGGATGGCCGCCGTTTCTGCTGAAAGTTATGCTTGTGCGACATTGGATGATACTAGTCTGTGTCCGTCCGGGTCACCACTGTCCTGCAACTCCTCCAGGACCCCGTCTAGACACTCCCACCACCACCGATTGACATCCTCGTACTCCCCGCCAGTACCCTCCTCGCCTACTCTCGCATGCCATGGTTTGTCATGGAGGATGTAGTGTAGACAGCGGATCTCCTCGTCACGCCATAATGGTGTGTGGATGACTCTGAGCGTCTTCAACGCGTTGTACACCCATGGCAATGGTTTCCACTTCCCCTCAAAGAAAGCGGCGAGAAGATCTTGATCGGGGAAAGAAAATGTAGGGACGAGAGGCGAGGTGTTCAGATGGTGTATGATTGAGTCAGAGAGCGGCTGTGATGGGTTGACGACGACGAGTCCCGAATTAAGGAGGTTGTAAGGGCGCGGGCTGGAAGGGGTAATTTCCGTGGGGTTTGTAATGGCCGTTGGATGTCCGAGGGGTGTGTACGCGCAGTTCTCTGGAATCCTAAGATTACATGAGTCCGGAACAGACTCGGGCGGCAAGTAGCGAGGACGTACCAGTCGGCTGGGTAATGGGGCAGTTTGCGGGGATTGCAGGCACAGGCATGCGCAGCTGCTATCCACCCTTCGGGAAGCTCGAGGTCCATAAGCTCGTCCATATTTCGACGGACAATCATGTCCGAATCCATGAGAACGATGCGCTGCAATGCGTGAGACAAGGGTGACAGCACGACCGCGATTTCTCTTACCTCAAATTCCACTAATTCGAATCCTCTACATTGGATCGGTGTTAGCGGTCATGCATGCGCTTCTCGTGCATACGCACCTCAACTTTGTCCAGGTATCTGCGAACCGCGCATCGTGCGCAGATAGAGAATGCATGCCGTCTGGAGGTCGGAGAGACTCGATTTCTCTGGTCAAGATTCCGCGTTTGTCAAGCACTGTCCTGGCCTCTTGGGATAATTGCGGGGTAATCATGATGACCAGCGGGTACTTGGAGTCCACGGATTGCAGCGACGAGTGGACAACTAGAGCACCCGGGAGGTATGAGTCCTTGGTCAATAAGGTGACATATGCCTTGCGTGCCATGCTGGAAGGATCCAGAGAAGGGGATTGAGGAATTGAAACGGGGACTGTGAGTACTTACGCCGCCCCCGATTCGTGTGTACGATCACATCAGCGGAGAGACGATACCGGCGTTTGAGAGATGGCGACAGATAACGATGTGCTGCAGGATATGAACCGCGGAGGGTGCGAGGCTTTCCCGTTGTTGCGACATAGTGAGGACAGAGATGAAACTTCGGGAAAGATAGCGTCCCGGTTAGATAGTAGCGGCGCGCCAATGCTGATCATCCCGATGGGGCACATGCCTGCCCGCAGGGCACTGCACGTCTCAACGACTCACGACCATGCGTCTTTCACTCAGGGTCATTAGAAATAAAGGCACACTTGATACTCGAGTTGGAGGCTTGCAGAAATTCGACACCGCATTTCTCTACAGTGGCAGCGAAATAGGCTAAATGCAAAACAGTCGCGGCGTTGACCTCCAACATCTTCCCCGTACATATGGTGTCGAGGATGAAGGAACATATACGCAGCTCACGCTCATGTGCATCCACAGTAATCATGCAATTAGATTGGCATGGTCGTACAACGTGACATGCAGTGGTGATAGCGAGAGTAGAAAAGCGAACATGCGAGACGGCATAAGGGTGGGATGCCTGCTTTTAACGAAGGCGACTATAGAGCAGTGGCTCGTCAGTCCATGACCAAGCGAGGAGACAATAGCAGCACGCACCGAGCCTCACGCTCACTCTCCAGGAGAGCCAGGATGTCCTGCTCCCTCACGGGGCCCTTGACGTTACGGATGATTGTGCGGGTCGTGTCGTCCAAGAATTCGACGCGGACTTGCGTGACACCTCCACGGGAACCGGTCCTACCGAGGACCTACACAAATCGACGCAGAACAGTTGGCAATCATGTATAAGTGGGTTCAAGACGAATGGGAAAGAACCTTGACAACGCGGGCAAGCTTGACGGGTGCTTTTGAGGAGTCCTGCAGCGGCGGTCAGCATCACATTCAACGGAGAGCAAATGATTCACGTACCATTTTACTGTAGGAGGTGAGCCGAGGGGGGTTGTCGAATCTGAAGTGCACTGGCTTGCTTGGGTCTGAAAAAACAAGGTTTCCGGCAAGAAGGTTTGCGCCAGTTCAAGCTCCGCCTCGGCTACAGCCGTGACTTCAAACTTGTATGTTACTCTTCACTACCTTTCAAAAGTTCCTTGCATCGAAATTCCTCTTCATAGCTATTCACTTGCAAAGGGTCACAATGCTGCTGTGAGACGTAGGATGGTGCAAAAGGTATGGTGAATCCGCTCATTTGTAACATTGCATCTGTACCGCGTCCTTCGGGACTAGTACTCACGATCAAGTTCGTGCGGCCAACGAAGGCGTTCGTAGTACTCGGCCAAGGGCAGTCAACTCTACTTGGCCAACTACTCTAGCTATGCTTTGTTGACTTTATGACCATCGACGAACGTACCCGGGGTGCGAAGATATGCTGAGAGTTGGAACTGGATGTCATGATCTACCATCGTTACACATTAGCTAAGAAAGATCGTATAGGATCTCCACCAAGGTCTCTAAAATGGGAGCCAAACACATAGACTAGTCTAGTAACAACTACGAGAGCACCTTTGCTCCTAGGGAAGTATCCTGCGAAAGTAAATTCTGTGTCTTCCTTTCGGTGCCCTTACCCCTAAGAACGTTCTCAATGAAGTATTCACCAGCCTGCAGAACACGTGTCAACGTTTATACTAAGACTCAGAGAAGAAGACCGACCTTATAACTGCTACGTACAAGCGGTCCGCTTGCGACGTACAAGAAGCCCATGCCTTCAGCGACTTGCTTCCATCTGTCAAATTCTGCTGGCTCGACATAGCGGTCAACCTTCATGTGCCGCTTCGTTGGACGCATGTACTGTCCAAACGTCACGACGTCGACGTCAACCTTGCGAAGCTCTGCCGACAATTAAGCGTTCAAACTTGAGAAGGGAGGGTGTAAACAGACCTTTCAGCGTAGCTAGGATCTGACTCTCCGTCTCGCCGACGCCGAGCATGATACTCGTCTTCGTGACGCGTACACCCTCCTGCTTTGCCCGTTCCAAAACCTTGAGACTCTGTCTAAAAGTCGCGCGACGGTCCCGAACGAATGGCGTAAGCTCTTCAGACGTCTCGACGTTGTGGGCATACACATCTAGTCCTGACTTGGCAACTACGGAAACAAGATCTAGATCGCCAGCCATGTCACCAGTGAGGGCTTCGACCAATATATGGGGTGCCCTGGAGAATAGAACCGTAAGTACGATATTAGAGACATCCGAATGTCGGACGGTACTTCTGCTTGATCTTCCGAATTGTCTCAGCGAAATGGTGTGCTCCAGAGTCCGCGAGGTCTGCAGCAAACAATAAGGGAAGGCCCTGCCTCTGAGCGTTGGGAGGACGTACCGTCACGATCCACACTTGTCAAAACAATGTAACCAAGCCCCCACCTACTGATGGCCTCTGCCGTGTTCTCCGGCTCGTGAGGGTCGAGGGGTGGAGGTGCCTTGGATGTTTTGACGGAGCAGAAGCGACAGCCGCGAGTACATGTATCACCCATAAGCTAGAAGCAGACTGAGGGTGAGCCTCAAGACATATGAGTCAGGGGACGCACCATGATTGTCGCAGTAGCAGCTCGTTTGCCCTCCTCTAGAGTTGCGCCTTCCTTGCCACCCCAACAGTCTCCAATGTTAGGGCATCGGGCCTCTTCACAGACAGTATGCAGACCGAGCCCTCTCAGGTCCTTCTTGATGCTGCTGAACGAAGCGCCCTTGGGTATCGACGTCTTCAGGTATGAAGGCAACCGCGGACTAGTATACGACATCAGCTCTTTCCAATCTACTCGGGGAACGACAGGATTACGAACGTCTTAGTATTTCCAAGGACGACTCGGTCAGGAACGTCGCTTGCAATGAAGTCATCCAACGAAGGTCCCTCGGACAACGTCTGTCGGAAAGTAGCCTTGCTGGACCCAGATGCCGTGGCAAGAGTGCGTGCGTGAACAGGGATGACACGTTTCGGCGCACGAGCAGCACGCAGAACAGAGGCCATGGTGGGCGTCGGGCTCGAGTCTGCTGAGTGAGGGAGTGAATGAAGAGGTCGGGGGAGGCTCGACTTCGTTCCGACCGGACGGCGCGCGGAATTGTTACGATCGCCGAGTCGTCTTGCTCAGCGCCACCTCAAGCGCCATCCCCGTCTGTCACTTGCTGCCGTCAGCTCTCCGCCATGAACACCCTTTCGCGAAGAGAAGAGGAGACTCTGATGAAGACGACGAAGGCGCGTGCTCTTAGGGAGTGTGACCCTATTGTGAAAGGTCAGCAATTTACACTTGAAGTGGTTGTCTGACGTTCATCTGCTGCTCAGAGTTCGCGGATTGCGCAACTGGGCGCACAGTGTCGGTCGCATGGGCCTGCCGGGCCAAGTACAAGGCTATTCAGGATTGCATGTATCAATAGTGAGTCGTTGATTACCCTCAGATTGCAGATACTGAAGTGGCGCCTATCCTTGAAGTACCTGTCCCGAGAGCATGCACCTTCTCCGTCAAGAGTATCTTCGTGTGCGGGATGAACATCAAGAATCACACCCTGCATGACAGTCCTAGAGTTTTCACTTTTAATGATGGTCGTTGGAAAGATATCCTTTCCTATAGATGTTTCTCAAAGCTATGTACAGAGAGCTACATACATCCTCATATTCGAACAGAGCCCACTTTTCATACCGTCAGGGCCTTTAATCAGACCCTCATTTCCCATTGACCTTTACCCACTGGGCACGGAGTGCCAGGGCAGATGAGAAGAAGCTGCGAGACAGGGGCGTGGTTAGTATCGCCAAGCTGACATCGCTAGGTTCGCGTACCCGAAGATCCCGACAATGCCATCGTTCAGGTTCGCAAGACCCAAGGTGCTGGCAGGAATCCACACGTCCAAGATATCAATGAGGAACTGCTGGCGCGTCGCCGCTCGGACTCTGGCGCGTCAAAGAGATTGAAGTCAGGCAAAAAGGGAGACAAAGGAAGCTGGAAGGCGGTGAACGTACTGCTCCAATGCCTGGAGTCTAGTTTGGCGGACGTTCTGGCCACCAATGTCCTTCTCGTTCAATGACCGAAGTTCGCTGGCCTCCTGAGTCAAACGGCCGGTCTACCACAGCGCCGTTAAGGGTCAAGTCTTTCCGCATGAAATTGGCGAGTGTATATACCTTGATCACGCCGTGGGCAATGCTGAAGAGAATGCCGGTCAACCACAAGCGGGCAGCTGTTTTATTGATCCTGGCGGCCGTCTCGGGTTTGAGTGCAATGAAGCGAACAGTGTTCGCCTGTCACCTCGTCATAAGAATCCATAATTTCTGAGCCGCACGGAACACGCACCCAGGACACGCTGTCATATGAAAGGTAGCCAAAGTACCCAATGTTCCTCGCTATGGTTGTGAGCTGCTCTCCAAGGTGGCCGGTCGTCTGTGCGGCCCGCAAAGCAGTCTGGAGGTTCTCAATTGGTCTCCCAACCCGCATCACTTCAAAGCGCCGTTAGCATGAGCACCCACATTCGTGGCGTATGCGTACGTTTCCGGCCCAACGCAAGGTGGTTCTTCAACGCATTCCAACGCGTAGCGCTCAGCTTTTGTCCTCTGGAGATGAGATACCATGCGTAGAAGCGAGAGAAGTATTGAACGGCGCGGTAGAGCTAGACCATTACGTGTAATGTCAGCTGCAGAGTTGGGGGAAGACAGACATGTAGAACTGGCCTTGTCCCGACCATTTGTGGTGGCCAAGACTTTGAGAGTCGCTGAAACGGTGGGGTGTAGGATGACTTGAGACGCGAGGGTCGACATAGTGGGAGCTCTTTCTGTGGAGGTCTCGAGGGCTTGAACGCTGGGAGTTAACGTGGAGATACTTCAATACCCCGCATTTATCACGTGCGACGGGGTAGTAAACGCATGCCCGACTCTCAGCCCGAGGAGGAACTAAATCAAATGTACATGTGGGGCTCGTATTCCAGCATCATTCCTCTTGACCCTCGGGAATCTGGCAGCGCTTTGCTGTGTGTACAGACGACAGCAATTCCAGCTGTGTCAGTCCCGTACCAAGGCATATCCTTGAAGAGTCGCGTTCACTGCTAGCCGGTGACATGGCGAGCGTGCGGGTACATCTCCGAAAAGTGACGAGGGTGTAGTCCGAAAAGTTCCGTCAGCGTAACCTTTAGCCTCCCCAATAATTTCCATCTACGTCGTCCTTTCTTGTTCACCACTTGTTGCATTTCCTTCGTCTCTAGACTCTATATCCCATGGCTGGCCTTCGGCTCTCTGGCAGGGTAAGTGATGTCAGTTGCACACGTCTTGTGACGAATTGACGCGTTCTGTGCATGTGATTGCATTCTGGACTCTGTTCTACCCCGCAAGTCTCTCCTGTTCCTCTCACACAGAGGATCTCCTTCACCCAGGTGTTTCTCTACAACTGGTCGCATTATGGTATGTTTCTTGCCTCGGGGCTTGGTTATGTCGACACTCATTCTCTCATTACAGTCTCAGGGCTTCCGTGCCGAAAAAGATACCTTTGGTGACCTGCAGGTGCCTGCCGATCGCTACTGGGGAGCACAAACCCAACGGTGCGCATACATGATTCAGAATGTGGCGATCACTGATCAATCATTACAGGTCGCTGCAGAACTTCGACATTGGCGGGCCCACTGAGCGTCTTCCTCCCGCCTTGATCAAGGCGTTCGGTGTTCTGAAGAAGGCTGCATCTGTAGTCAACGTTGGGTATGGCATGGATCCCAAGGTTGGACAGGCTATCCAGCAGGCCGCGGATGAGGTGAGTGGTTCATTCACTATACTACTCCAGACGGCTGACATCGGATCAGGTCATCTCCGGCAAACTCATTGACCACTTCCCTCTCGTTGTGTTCCAAACCGGAAGCGGCACGCAGAGCAATATGAATGCCAATGAGGTGAGTACTCAGCTAGCACATCGTGACAGTCTGCTGAATACCCTGGAACTGGGGGTAGGTCATCTCAAACCGTGCCATCGAGATCCTTGGCGGTGAACTTGGCTCTAAGAAGCCCGTACACCCTAATGACCATGTTAACATGAGCCAGAGCAGCAACGACACGTAAGTTTCCACTGTTTCTCTCCCAGTCTCTCTTCTAACTTTGAGCAACAAGCTTCCCCACTGCCATGCATGTGGCAGCCGTGACAGAACTTGTCAACAACTTGCTTCCAGCTCTTGAGGAGCTGCGGGCCGCTCTTGACGCCAAGTCCAAAGCTTTCGACCATATTATCAAGATTGGTCGGACGCATCTGCAGGTATACCTACTGTCAAGCAGTCACTCCGATCTCCAGTTGACAATAATCTTTCAGGATGCCACCCCGTTGACCCTTGGACAAGAATTCAGCGGATATGTCCAGCAGGTTTCGAACGGCATTGATCGCGTCAAGGATGTCCTTCCTCGCCTGAGTCTCCTCGCCCAGGGCGGCACGGCTGTCGGTACCGTGAGTACATCCGTATTTGTATCTTAGCAACGTCCTTACCGTTCTTGCAGGGCCTGAACACAAAACGAGGCTTTGATGTTAAGATTGCCGCTGAGATCTCCAAACTTACCGGCATTGAGTTCAAGACTGCGCCAAACAAGGTAATTAACTTCGAACCGAAATATTAGAGTAATCCTGACGATCGCCAGTTCGAAGCTCTTGCTGCGCATGATGCTCTTGTTGAAGCGCACGGCGCCCTCAATGTCATTGCATGCTCTCTCATGAAGATTGCGAATGACATCCGTTACCTTGGATCTGGCCCTCGATGCGGTCTTGGGGAGCTGGCGCTCCCCGAGAACGAGCCTGGTAGCAGCATTATGCCTGGCAAGGTCAACCCGACGCAGTGCGAAGCCTTGACGATGGTGGCTGCGCAAGTCATGGGCAACCAGACGACTGTCAGCGTTGCAGGGTCTAATGGACAGTTCGAGGTAAGTTGCAGAAGGCTGTATCCGGTGCAGGGCGCTCAATGCATCTCTCCCTTTCCATAGCTTAATGTCTTCAAGCCGGTTATCATCAAGAATGTGCTGCAGAGCATCCGGCTTCTGGCAGATGGCTCTCGGTCATTCACCAAAAACTGCGTTGTTGGCATCCAGGCCAACGAGAAGCGCATTAACACTCTGCTGCACGAGTCGCTGATGCTGGCAACAATTCTGAACAGCCATCTCGGATATGACAGTGAGTCGGACGAACAAATGCGATGACGTGTGGTGGCTGACGAAAGACGCGCAGATGTCGCGAAGTGCGCCAAGAAGGCTCACAAGGAGGGCACGACGTTGAAGGAGGCGACTGTGGCACTTGGGTTCTTGACGCCGGAGGAGTTTGACGAGAAAGTGCGACCGGAGCTGATGTTGCACCCTGACGAGGTCTAGAACGTAGAGTAGATGTACTATGTTGTGTTTGAAATGGACCAGCGTGGGAGGATCAATAGCGAGAATGACCGTAAGAGACGGTGGCTGAGACCAAGGACGATGTCGAGCATGAACGGCGCGCGTTCGAAACGTCAGCTGATCCTTCCCCCGTCATGTCCCTCAGCAGAATACTCAACAACGACCCCG